>JAOEGS010022705.1:28223-56395 GCA_025447755.1 Corythornis vintsioides | reverse complement strand
CTCTTCTCTTCTCTTCTCTTCTCTTCTCTTCTCTTCTCTTCTCTTCTCTTCTCTTCTCTTCTCTTTTCTTTTCTTTTCTTTTCTTTTCTTTTCTTTTCTTTTTTCTTTTCTCTGTGCTATTTTCTTCAAACATGCTTTTTACTGCAAATGTGAATATGCCATCAAGCTGTAATAGTTTGTGACAGGTATTCTGTTTTTTACTTAAAAAAGAGTTTTCTGCATGAGGAGACCACATGAAACCTAGGACAGAGGGTAACAAAAGGTTTTGGGTTTTGTTTGTTTGTTTGTGATTTGTTTTGTTATTTTATTGCTCCATTCAGAACCAGTCAGAGTGGATTTGCCACACTTTATGTGCTCTTTCATTTCAAAATAATATGCGCATTATGACAAACAGCATCTACTGTAAGCAGCCTTGGTTTAGGATGGAATATCAGTCTTCTCCAGTCCTGTTCGTGGGATGATTCTTGTGTGCTATCACTTACATATAGTAAAGAAGAAACAAGCCTACTCTTTTAGGTAGTTAGCAAAGAGAAGGGGTTTTTTTCTGCTGGTAAGTCTTATTATGCCTTTTTCACACATTGCTGCAGGTGATATAACTCCCTGCAGCAACTTGGGCAGGTTTTTTTGTTTATATAAATTCCTCATCTCTAAAGGTAAGGTGTTGCCATCAGTAGGGGTTTCCACAAACCTTTCCTATTATTGTCCTTGAATCATAGAATAACCAGGTTGGAAAGGACCTTGAAAGGTCACCTAGTCCAACCTTTTGTTGTTTTCTTTTGAACTTTCCTTTCATGTCATCTTTGTCTTGAAAACTATGTACATTTTCACTGACTCAGGCCGTGCGTGTGTTGAAATGTCCTCTCAGTGTGATACACTGAGTTTCTGGTTTCTTTTGATCACTGGTTTCTCCTCGTTTCTTTTGATCACTTACTGGTCTCTATCGATGTTGTCCTTTGTCTTAAATGTAATTTTAAAATGCCACAGGGAACTGTTTGTATGTGTGTATAACACCGTGTAAGTTAAACTATTCATCAAGGAATTCTGAGTGTGATGGCAATAAGAAAGAATGTCAAATTTTTAAAAACTGGTTAAAGACAAGAAACAGCTTTATTTCTGCTCACAGTGAAGAGTGCAAGTTTATTACACTTTATGTATAAGACTGTTGGAGGAACCTGGTAAATGCAGTGTTTCTGTGTTTATGCATCTGCATAAGTATGTCCTCTGAAGTAAGTATTGGCAGGTTTGCACAAAAATACTAGGAACAGAATAATTAATGTTGGTCTTATTTGACCATGTTGAACTGTGTACTTTTATTTTAAAACTGTTCTTTTTATATACAAAGCTGTTCTAAGTTAAATATTTTAGTCTAATTAAAGAGAACATGGTATCTTTTGTACTAAACTACTTAAACCACAAATTATCACCATTTCTTACTTTAGTTACTAAATCTTGGGTTTCCTGAGAGATACTTTTCTTTATTTATCCTTGGAGCCTTTTGGGATGAGGAATTGATAACATTTTTGAAACTACTTAAACTATCTCTCTCAAATTTCATAATTTGCTGGTGAGAAACTCCCATCAAAGCAAATATGTGAATAATTGCAGCTGCTTCCTCAGAAGCTGAGGTCTTCTGATCAATACCATGTTCAC
This sequence comes from Corythornis vintsioides, assembly GCA_025447755.1. Taxonomy (NCBI): domain Eukaryota; kingdom Metazoa; phylum Chordata; class Aves; order Coraciiformes; family Alcedinidae; genus Corythornis; species Corythornis vintsioides. Next base: position 54,745 of record JAOEGS010022705.1, on the reverse strand, counting down.
TGGTCTGTCTCTCTTAGCTGTTTCAGTATAGTGAACAATGTAAGTCATATATTCATATGTGTCAGTGATTGGTATGTAGCTATTCTAACTGACAGTTAAAAGGAGTAATGTGCAGAACAGGTATGTTTGACAGATACTGTAAGGAGAACTTGTAATGTAAATATATCACAAGAGAGACACACTGATTTCAGTCCTAAAACAGTCAATATGTGGACTGGGAGAAGGTGCTTATATTTTTCTTTTCAAAGCTAATAGTCTGATAATTCTTAGCTAATTTTTTTTGTTTGTTTTGTTTTAACTGTGCATTCCTCTGTGATTTATTTCTGTTAACTTATTTTTTTTAATCTTCTTTATTTTAATGTGTGCCTGTTTGCCCATAAAGGGATATTACTCTATGAGCCCTTGTGATGACGGATATGTAAGTGTCTATATCTTTATACCTTTTCACATTGCCTGCTCAGTCTGTCACACTCTTTCTCTTCATTTCACAATGTGTAACAATTTTCTGTGCATTTTAACTTGTCATTACATTAACTGTATGGTTTATGAAAAGCCAAAAATGCGCAAGGCTTGGAATTTCTGCATGAAGAACAGATTAAAAGTTCTGAGCAACCTTATGGCTTCATAACACAGGTAACACAGCATGTCAACAAAAGAGCATCTTTGTCCACAACTCCTACATGATACACAGCTTCTTACAGAATGTAAGAAACGATTATTTTGTCCCCATGAACATCAGTGTACATAGCATACAGTGTCTTTGAAGTGTGCCAACACCAACTGATCCCACAACACCTTTGATAAAGCAATGTTATTGCTTAAGATAATACGGCAAATTCAGTTGTGCTACTCAGAGGTACATCCTATTTTATGTATTTGTATCTATAATTTCTAAAGTGAAACTTTAGAAAGTGAAACTTTCTGCAGTAAAGATTACAAAAGTATTTTACACAATTAAAATTGATCCTCTTTCATTGAAAACTGAAACAGCAAAATGTTATTTTGTGCACTGCCTGTGACTTCTGTAACCCAGATGGAAGTTTGTATTCTGGCAATATTACAAGTACACCATAAGTATCTAATTTTGCCCATAGTCAGTGCATTCTTTTCAAAGAGAGGAAATGAGTCTACTTCTAAGTAACTCAGTATGTAATCAATTCATAAAAGTGTTTGACACCAATTTTGAAAAATATCAGTCAGTATTCTACTTTAAAATAATCCCTATTTTTATTTTTATCACTTTTTGTGGGTAAAACAAGATTTCACCTTTTAAGAAAAATTACTTTTTCTTTTTTTTTAATCTTTCCAAACATATTCATCACCTGGAATCACAGTAAACCCTGTAGGCACTCAACTTCCTGCTTAAAGCAACATTTTGTTTTGAGAAATAGTTACAGAATTATTGAATAAAGTGAATATTCCTTACATGCCTCTTTTTATCTTGATACAGAGGATGCTGTCCACATTCACCTGCGTTACGATCAGTCAGCCTGTTTCTGGTGATGATGTGAATGGTCATAAGAGACACCATTTGCGTGACATTTAGCATGCTGTTCCCTCTCATAGTGGACTGTTTTGAGACTGAGAAAAATTGATTACAGACAAGCAGTTAGGAAGTAAATTATCACTGCCAGAAGTTTTGCCCTTAAACAAGTAGCCTTAGTTAAATGTAATCTTATACGATGTAGAATGTAGTAAATTACAACGCAGACTTGTCCATAAAATATTTTTAAAGCTGTCTGAATAATTCTGAGGTATTTCTTGAATATATAGATAGCTTTCAGCCTCTCCTCACTGTTTATATACAGTATTTTATATATTTTTTCCAACATTTTATCTTGTTATTACATTATCACATAGTATTACAGTGTGATTTTTTTCTATACACTTCAGATGTCTTAGAGAACCTATTTTATATGGCAAGTAGGAAATTTTTGTAACAACATGTCTTAGTATAAGTAAGAAAAAAACTAATGGAAATCATTTGCAGATCTTCTTACAAAATAAATTTGTATAGCCCCAGTAAACCTGGCAGGTTACACAAGTTCAGAGTCCCTTCCATCATAGGCTGCATGTCAGAATCATGTTGTCATTAGCATGTAACAAATGAGCTCAACATAAATCTGTGAGTTCTAATTATATGTACAAATTTACTCAAATTTTGGTTTTAGTCTTCATATAATTCATTGAGTATCTTTGAATATTAATTCTTAATCTGCATTGAATTTACATTGAATTCTTACAGTGCATTTTCATACTGGTAACTGAGGACAGAATATGGCTTTCAGCTTTAGCCTTCAGCATATTATGAATATATATATATATCAAATAGCAAAGCAGAGTTGGTTTGAATACAGGGCTACAGTATTTGATAAAATCAATTGTGGTTTTGGCTTGCACATGAATTGCATCTGTTTTCTTTTATAAATATTGATTTTCTATTTTTTTTTTCCTTTTGAACTCCTTTGGTTTATTCCATGCTATTCATATTCATGCCTTACTTCGTTGAAAACTGAAGGGCTGCCATCTGTGGCTAATCTGCATCATGACAGAATTATTTGACTTAATATGGCACCTGGTTTGGCTTTGGCAAGGATCATCACAAACATAAGTCATAGCCTGTGATTCTACCAGAATGAGCTATGCTTGGCCTGTTGCTTTCTTGTGTTTGTTTCTTTCCCTTTCCTTAAGACATCTAGTTTCTGCATGTGTTTCAATTATGCCAAATGATTCTGTCTCAAGATGGGTGTTGCATGAAAAGTTTTTTGTTCAAGATGAAGCCCATGAATGTTGGGAGTCATGTATTACAGAGGAGTCATGCACGCCCCATGTTCTTCACGCTCTTTCACTCACTGGCAGTTTAAGGAATACTGTTACTCAAAAGGTTTAATAAATATTTAACCCATTCCAGCAAAGGTAAGACTGGGGAAAGGGCTTGGGGGAAAACCCTGATAAAATAAATGCTTTTCAGTCTAAGAAAACTGGTAGCACAGAGGAGCTATGTAAACTTGGCTGATTGAGGCGTTGTCTGGCAGATGATGAGAAGGAAGTGTAATGAGGAAGTTACCTGTCAGCAGTGCCTTTGACTCTATTTGCCTTGTAGTCTGTGGCCTTGGATTCATCACCTAGAGATGAAGACAGCAGTGTTTCTACTAATCTTATAAGAATATTAAGAATTCTCTTTGTCTGGAGCACTTCAAGGATTATGAATGCACAGTGCTGATAGTTTTATTTTCTCTTGTTCAATTATCTAAAAGCAGCTGTTATTATAAATAAGTCCCAGTATCTAAATACTCTCACAAAAACGCAGTACAGTTGGAGTTGTTACACTATTGCCAAAGAAACGAGATAAGAATTAATTATTTAGGTTTGAGAATAACACCAGGAAAGAGAAGAATGGATCTGTGAGGATCGAAAGACCAAAGAATTGAACTGGGCTGTTTTTCCTATTTCAAAACTCCAATATTAACCTTTTCCTCAACTAAATGTATCCCATTGTTCCTAAAATTAATTTTTAAAGGCTTCATATTTTTACCTGTATCTGCAACATAGAAGTCCATGTTTAAAAGCATATGGCTAAAGTATGCCATGAAACAAAATTATTTTTAAGATCTTAATTTGGTGAAAGGGCTATTTTTTGTTTCCAAAAATCTCTTGAATTCCATGGTAGCAAGATGTTGAACGTTGAAGGCATGTTCAGGTAGCACTCCCACCAGAAGTAATGCATGTGGAAGATTAGCTTTTGATCGGCCCTGTACAGGGATAGTGGTGAAGATGATGAACATTTTCCACTGGCTAGATTATAAGTCTTAAATGACATAAGTGTGCTGACGTAAGTAAGCCCAAGAGCTGTTTTGTAGAACCCAACTGTATTTCAGGTGTGGTTTTCCTTTTGTTTCACCAAGGTGTAAGTCAAGAACTAAAGCTTAACATGGCTTTTTGGGGTTAAGTAAAGGTATTTAACTCAGTAAATATCCTGAGATTCAAAGAGGAGATATGAAGAAAGGTGGTGCTGAAGTCAAAGTGTATTTGCTTTGGTGGGCTGCCTGCTAGGAAATTCATAATGTGCATTTAGCCTTCCCTGCTTGCTTAGGGCAAGGCAGTTTGTGGAGAAGTCTGATTAAGGAGTAAGAGTATTAAACCAAGTTAAAATGAAATGTTAACATGGGTCCTGTATTTTGCTTTTTTAATTAGAAATATTTATTTGGAGGAAGCCATTAAATTTTCTGAAGAATAGGGGTTGTATGTTCATCAGGCTTAATTTCCAACCAAGTCCATAACCTAGTGCTTCCTATTGCTGAGACTGCTGCTTCTAACTGGTCAAATCTGCTGGCATTAAAAGTGAGGCATGGGGCTTGGTATAAATGGTTATGGCCTGTTTCATGTTATCAGTTCAGACTCTGTGCTGGGGCAGAGGTGGTGCTGGCCAGACTGGCAGTGATCTGGGAGCCCATGAGGAGGAGATGAAAGGCTACAGGGTAGCAGGACTCTGAGGGTCTGGGGTGCTGTGTGTCTTTCCTATCTGAAAACAAGGATAAAAAGAAAAGTTGAGAGTCTATAGCGAGAGGTAGCCTGGATGTTAAGTTGAATGACCAGCACTTGGTGGTACCAGATTTTGGATCACTTGTTTGGAAATTAAATTGACTGAAAATATCTTCAGACCCATTCAGCGATAGATGGAGCACTTCAGCATGCTATGTGGCCATGTTCTTCACAGAATGCCTCATCTGGCTGACCCAAAGTAGTGTGGACCCTGAAATCATAGCCCAGTGAGCTACAGGAGAGCTGATGGATTGCACAACTGCCAATAAAAAAATGTCCAGAAACATAATTCTCTAGTAGTATTTTCTTGCAATTCTTGTTCTCTTAGAATTACTTAAAATAGAGGCATGAATTCCAAAAACTTCTACCAGAGTTGTTATATGCTGTATCAGCTGTTGCTAACTTATTGTGCAGAATTATTCTGTCCTAATCAAACACTAAATCTCTTTTTTGTTTGTGGTGGTTGTGCCATGAGCTTTCAACTATATAATTGCAAAATAATAATTGTTAGCTCTTGCACACAGCCATTTGTCAGCAGATCTCAAAAACCAGCTTGTTCAGGAGACTGATGCCTCTGTCTACTTTCCAGATGGGTAAAATGAGGGCCCAGAGGTGTAAAATGACACATTTATACTCTGTCTGCAGTTGTTAGTTGAATGAAGACTAGAAGCATGTGTACTGAGGCCCAAGGCAATGTCTTGCTCAGTATGCCATACTGAACAGATACAGATAAGCTTGCTTATGACTAACTGCAATCCTGCAGATGAAGGTGAAGAAAGGAAACCTCTGGTTGCATTCTTCCAGCAGATCAGTAGTGCTGACCACAGGCAGAGTCAGCAATGAAGGTGCAGCAAAGGACAAATCAGCCCTGAAAACCTTTCACCATTCCTGCTTTTCCTCATTGCACCTGATGGAATATGAAGAGTATCCCAGAAACACCAAAAGCCTGAGCAAGATCCCTTCTTGTGCAGGTTCTAGACAGAAGGCTATGGGTCTGATCAGAAAACTGAGTGCTGGACAAGAAGGCTCTTCATCTTGGTGATCTCAGAGCTTCAGTACAGGGTCTGCCTCACTGTGTGGTGTCCTTTTGGTGTAGGTGGACTACAGAGCCAAACCTTACTAAATGCTTTGCTGAGCTCCATCTGCCAACATAACAAATAATGTGGGAATTAGTAAGGTTTTGTCCTGCTTGGTCTGATCGCCTTTTAAAAATCTGAACTTTTCCAATTTAACTTTCTGTAGTTCAAAATTTATAAAAGCTTGAAAATTCTTACACTTGACAAAAAGTTTTGAGTGGAAAGATAATGCATATTTCTTTGCCAATTCTATATCCTTTAGTGAGATTTTGGTTGGAGCACATTTTTCTTTCTAAGCCAGCAAGGAAGTGGTGTGTAAAAAAGACTTTGCTAAGAAGCAGAGAGCTTTTATATACATCTATTTACTCTTAGTGACCTTCTCTGTTTCTTTTCTCGCTACTGTTCTCTGCCCCACCTTTTCACCTTCAAAGGCTCTGTCATTTCATTTCCTTTAATGTACTATAGTCACTTTCTTCCCTATTTATTTCCCTTACTGGAGAAGGGTGCTGAGGAAGGCAACAAAAATATGTTTTCATTGTTTACTCAGGGACAAGATAGTAAGTTTTTACTAGGGAAAAAAAGTTTTGTTTAAACCAAAGTTAACTTTTTATATTTATCAAAAATACTAAGGAGACTTAATACTAATAAATTAGGGGAAAACAATTTTTGTAGCTGTGATACTCTGAAAAACTTTTGTGTTGTGTGAAATCAACTATTACTTGGGAACTGCTGTCACGAGAGGTTCATTTTGAAGTGTCTAACCTGTTGTCTATTGTGTAGAAGTCATTCATTGACCTAAACATAATTTTAAATGCTTTCAATGTACTTGTAAGCTTATTTCACATCTAAGAGAGCAGTTCTTGTATTACAAAGGATACCCATGAGGTAGTGTGTTCAAGAATATGTCAACTGCTGTAATTCAATATTCTCGATGGCATTTAATGCTTTTTGTCTGCTAAATCCCTCAGTTTTAAATCTGACAATAGACATTGATTATATAGCTCCCGTTGAAAGAGTCTGGGTTAGAAGAGAAGACCAGTCTAATGGCGTAAGTGGTAATGAGAGATTATTTAGAAAGTGAGTAGGGTGATCAACACAAAGAGATGACACTGAATATTCTGTGAATATGGCATGTAGTTGACATCAGAATAAATGATATGAAGCACTTCTCTGCCAGAATTGCTGCTTTTTGGCTCACATACAATTAGCTCCAGTGAAAAATATTAGCTGAAGCAGACAACTTTTATATGGAACTTTTATATGGTGTTGATATTTTAAAGTTTTGACCTGTTCAGCAGTGGTATGTGCTGTGTCACACTGCATCAGAGAGGGAATACCCAGGCTTAAACTCAATTTATCCTAGGCAGAACCACTGAGAAATGGCATCCTCTTCCATATTGGTTTTACCCATACTAGAATACATAGTCTCTTCTTTACATATTAATAGTTATATAAAGGGGTATCTATTAATAGCCACAGGCACTCCATTAACATTAGTGTTGAAACAAAGAATTACAGCAAATTTTGATGCAGTAATACATGTTGGATCTCCAGTGAAATATTTTTGCAAGTTTAAGGTATGATAATGCTAAAGTCTATAAATGTGTTTACAAGTTCTTAATCTTACTCGGTAGGCTTCAGATGATAGTTTCTGCTGACTTCTTTTCCTCAAGGTCTTCAAGTGTAGGCAATTTTTTTGGAGTATGACAGTGAAGATAACATAGCCATATCACAACAAAAAATACTTTTACCTGTGAAACCCTTTAAAGGAAGATAAACACTGAAGTCCTCTATTTTTTTATCTGTGTTTCTGATTTGCAGCGTGGATTTTTATAGGAAAAGGGCTGCAGGATCTCAATGAAAGAATTCACTGCAGACCTTATTAGTAATACTGTTGGTATGAAATTTGGACTAATCTGTTGTGATTTCTTTTTTTTTTTTTCTTTCTTCTTTTTTCTGATCCAGGCTTCCACAATTTTAAGAGCATCTTTAGTGCCTGTGTAAGTATATGTTGCAGAACTTCATGTATATCTTGCAGAGCAGAGAAGGGTTTGTAACATGAAGTGTGGTGCCAGTTGTCTGCAAATGGGAATGGCTTGTCCTCTGTGTGCTTCCTCTGATCTCGCTGAACACTGTCTGCAGATACTGTGTGATCTTATTCTTCTCTTGGGCAGACTCAGTAACATCCTAATTTCAGCAGGATGTTGCTAAGTCGGTAAATCTGCCGCTCAACACCTGTGAGCTGGTTGCTGTCTTTTCTTTACTGTTTCCGCACAGTACAGTGCTGTTGTTGTAACTGGTTTGCTTCTCATAAATCCAGGAAAAGGTAGAATCAGTAACACAGATTTTTAAGTGCTTTGAGATTTAATTTTTTTTGAATGACTTAATAAATTATACTTACTAAGTTTGAATAGAGATGGTATATCTGAGGTGAAAGCTTATTAGATTTTTGTTTTAATCCTTCTGTTGATTACAAGATAATTAAAGGGACAGTTATAACAGATTTAGTTTTGAAAAATGGTAGCATAGGAAGATAGAAGTAAAAAATATTTAGTGGAATATATTTAAATATTAAAATTAGAGCATTGACTGGAAGCAGTTTTGTTAAGTGAAACTTCCATTGCAGTATTAAAACTCAAAATAGCAAAATAGTAGTTGCATGGGAAGTGGTCCTGTACTAAGTTTTATGTTAAGCCAGAATAGTCTAGCCTGTAAAAATCCATTCAGCCTATCACCTTTGCCTTGGAGAAGATGTTTCTGTGTGCATGAAGGCTTGGAGGAGAAGTTGGAGCTGCAGCTTGTGCTGCTTCTGTTTATAACCATGTGCTCAGAGCCACAATATGTTGCCTTCCTGCTCTTGTGGCTCACACAGGACAAAAAAAGGAAGGTACTGTACTGCTTTGTGACACTGAAAGCTCAGATCACCAACTGGCTAGTTGGCAGAGTTACGTGTCACAGTATTATCATTCACAAAAAAAAATGGTAAATGAGCTGCATGCACCATGAAAAAATAAGTCCAAGTTTTAAAAGTCTGTTGTTCTAACATGGTAATGAAAGTAGCAAAGGTGTAAAAATGTGGAAGCCCTTTTCCTGCCAAAGCAGGCTTCCTGTTTTGGCTTTTCTCACCTCAGTTAACACCATCTGCACTGAATAAGGAAAGAGTTTTGATGAATGTCTTTCCCGTTTGCATTGCAGGAAGATGCAGGATGTGCCATTGTTGCCCTCTTTGGATTATGAGAAGCTGAAGAAAGATTTGATTGGAGGGAATGATCGTCTCAAAGCCTTTTTACTGCAGGCTTTGCGATGGGTAAGGGAGAGGAGCTCTGTGGAAATAAAATAGGTCCCTTATGGAGGGATCCAGAAGTAAAATCCATTTTACAAGTAAGATGATTGTTCTGGTGATCAGCTTAGCGTTACAGGTGACTTCTGTCTTTGTCAGTGAGGCTTGCTGAGCCTTTAGATGAAGAAAGCCCAGGCAGTAGGTATTTATTTGTAGCAGTGTCCTCTTCATCAGATAAAAGCCAGATGGGAATTCCTGAGATCTTCAGTAGAAGTAATTTCTAATGTGTTTTCAACTAAATTGTTGTTGTTTTTTTATGCAGTTCCTTTTTCCATTTATTGCTCCATTTTAGATTTATATAAATATTGCTGTATCTAAGAAATACCTGCCTTTAATCACCAGCTTTCCTTTATAATCAAAAGATTCTACAAGAGCCTACATTTTAGTTGATTGGATCATGTAATGATTTTTCAGAAAAATTAAAGTTGACAGCAGGAAGTTACATTTTCATGATGCAAAGGAAGCCGATGGGTTAAAAGTGGCAAATGTGAAAGGTGATAATAGTGGAATTTTGGTCAAGCTTCAGTGTCCATTTTCACATTAAAAAAAAAAAAAAAAGTCTGTTGGTTCTGACCAGTGTTTTTTCTAGCCCAGTATTCAGTCTCAGATGTTTTAGAAAAGCACCACCTCTGTAGCTATTAGAGGAGCATTTTAACCTTATGGGGAGTAATGCTGTATCCTTTCTGCATGGACAGTGATCACAGCTCCCAAGTAACAGTTTTGTAATGGGTCGCTGAGCTGAGGTCAGGTCAGTTTATTTAATCTCTTTTCCTTAGATCATTGTTGTTTAATTCCTTCTCCTCATGAGGTTTCTCAGCTATGGGGCATCAGCACCTTTAAAATCTTCAGTGGTCACCAACTCACATTACCATTTATCTATTTGTCTGGTTTATTTGTGTTGTTACTGATTATAGCGCTTGACAACATCATATCCTGGAGAACAGAGAGATACTGTCCTGCAAGCCTACATCAGTAATGACCTTCTAGACTGCCACAGCAACTGTCAGGTCAGCTGGAAGAGGTTTTCCTCCAACTTGAATGTTATATCACTCATTTGTTTCTGTAAAGAGATGATCAGAAAAAAATTTCACTCTCTGCAAGGGAAAAGAAAAAAGTAGTAGTTCCAAAATCATGTGATACCCTTAACTAATGTATCCAAGTCTTTCAGTGCGATGGGCAACGCTTTACAAGGCTTTGCATTACAAGAGCTCTTTAGTGTAGACAAAGTTCCTGTAGACCAGTGGAAGTTTGTCACCTCTCCTGGTGCTTGATGTCCATGAGTTGAGCGGAAGCCTACTGAGCCCTGTACTTAAGGGTTAGCTCTTGCTTATCAAATCCTTTGTCTCTTTTTGAGTGATTATGCATATTAGATAATACTTTCAATCCTTTTACTGATCTAGGTTAAGAACTATTCTTAGGACTTCAGTCTCAATACTTATGTGGAATATCTGATTATGCATTTATAATAACATGTTGAAAAGGATTTCCATGAATTTGGAATGGATTGTTACCATTGTTTAGAAAGGGGAATTGCTGGTATATTGGTTTTGAAAAGTTGCTTCAGTCATAGATAATCCAATATTATTACTTACAAAAGTGCAAGTTATTTTCATTTTGTAATCCTAAATTTTGTGCCTAGTTTTGTTCCCCCATTGTTTTAAGCAGTGAGCCTACTTGGTACATTGTGGCTCCTCCCATTGTCAATGCAACAGTAACTTCATTAGGAAAGTAAAAGGATTATTAAATCAATAATCTCTTTTTCTCCCTGTAAATGTCACTAAGAGGAAAGTTGCCTGTAAGTAATGCCCGAAGTAAGCCAGATTGAAACTGATTTGCAGTGTGTTCTCAGTAAGTTCCTGAGTTACTTCCCCATACTCTGTCAAACAAAAGCATTTCTATTCAGGTAACATTACTGAATTTAAGTTCATCAACAAAATTAACAGATTTCTTTATTTAATTTGCCACTAACTAAATATTAATCTTAGATACCAGCATTGATAACTGTGTTGGTTCATTACAATTCTCACCCTATACCATGCAGCTTAATGGTGTTTTAACAGACTGAGCTAAGGAGCTTGAATTTGTTTATTTGTTCATTTTTCAACTCTCCCTCAGCCTTCTGCCCATCAGATAAGAAACAGAGAAATTTAAAATCATAAGGACATTAAGATATCAATATGCATTCAAAGTTAATTTGCTGTGAAAAGTCAATGAAGCTTTTAAAGTATTATAGAAGATTAACTTTGTTTTTTCCTGCATTGTTGAGTTTTTATTAATCTTTGCTTTCTTTTCAGAGGACTGTCCTCAAATTATTACATTCTAAGAGTGAGGTAGTCAGACAATACATGGCAAGGCTCATCAATGCTTTTGCTTCACTAGCAGAAGGTAAGAGATTTGTTGCCAAAGACCAAAAGACAGCATTTTCTTATAATGCTGGCATGTAGCTACTTCACAAGTACATGGCACTGCATGTGGAACTTTGGAGCCTTATCTTCACCCTTGTCCTAGGGATTCACTATCTTTTGTTACATGCATTGAAAATATTGTTGTGATATCTGGAAATTTTTCATTTTGACAGAGTATATTCACCATTTCTGACTTCTTCTCATGACTTGTGGTCTATGTGGGAACTTACCCAGGTGCTGACTTCAATACAGTCTTCAGTTTCTTCCTGAGGGTTAAAAGAAAAAAAAAAAAAAAAAAAAAAAAAAAAAGAAGAAGAAAAATCCCCATAAATGAAAGGTCCTGTAGACAAACCTGCTACCAGTGCTGTGCAACAGTAGTTCAGCTGCTCTTTCATCTTCCTGGTGCTCTCATGAATAAATTTGTGCATCACTGCTGTTTGGTTGCATATATATGCAGCTTTTTATCTCTGCCTGTCTAAAATTAGCCCTTGGTTTGGTGCTACTTAAAGAGCTAACTACTGCTAGGAACTGAAATCTCATTTAAAGTCAGTTGCAGTAGGGCACCTAACTTTCCTGAGCTCTTTGGACATCTCTGTTCTCTCCCTAGAGAATACAAAACAATGATAGACCTGAAGGCATGTACTGAAAGAGGCACAGTGGATTCTGTGTGGTACTAAGATGGCAAGTGGGGCCATTAACGCCCCAAGTGGCTGGATTGAATGCAGCTGGTCTTCTAGAGAACTCATTTGTGCAAGTTTGTTTGTGTGTTGGCACAAGACTGTGGCTTGTCAAGAAGAATCTGAGGTCAATCCTGCTTACTTTTCCAAGGAGAGGGAGCTTTTCTGTCATAAGCTGATATCTCAGCATCTGTTCTTTCATCACTTTTTGCACCAGGTCGTGTCTACCTTTCTCAGAACCCAACGTTGCTGCAAATGCTGGAGGAGATACTGAAAGCTGAAGACAAGGATTCCCTTACATGGGAGAATGTTCTGGGGGCTCTGCAGAAATTCAGCCTCAGGTGATGAAAGCACAGCATGCAGTGGTGACAGCAGGAAAGGAAATGCAGGCTAGTTAGGCTCTATTCAGGGAGGAAAGAAGAGCACTTGACTTTCCCATAACAATCATCAGAACCTCTGATGACTGATGAAAGCAGTGTCATTTATTATGGAGGCAAACTCACTTTTGCTGACTGAATTAACCTGACTTCCTACCAGCTGTCAAGACTCAAGTAAATGTACATCTACCATATATTTGTGTGCTTTATGTGTACCCCTTAACTGAACAAAGTTAAAATCTTAATGCAGAAAGTTCTGAAGATCCTACATAGAAAAAGAGTTGTGTTCCAAAGCATAAGGTTTTCATTTTCTTCTCTGCAAACATTTTTCAGGGATTTCATCCTCATCCTGTTGATCCTCTTTCCTGGAGCTGTCTATGCATAGGCTGTCTTGTTTCTTACTTTTTGGCATTAGCAGTTTGACTCAGATGCCCACCACAAAATAAATGTCATGTAAAATCAGTAAAGGGCATGATATTGCTCCCATTTATCAAATAAATATGATCTAGGAACTAACTTTCACAATACTGAGGAGGAATATTCAGCCATAAATTAACTAAATGTAAAGAGGTAGGTGGATGTGTTTAGCTCTTGTTATTTTCATTCATATTTCTTCTATATTAAGACAGTGTTATTTGGTGTTTTGTTATGTTTTTGTTTGGGCTTGTTGAGAAGGATTTGCCCATTTAGAACTTGTCTGGATGAAGCACATGTAAATGCTTTGGGTAAAATTCTGGATTGCTTCCTGGCATGATACCTTATACATATTTGTGATAAAAGAGACTAAATGCTCATATCCTAATGCTTGAAAACCTAAACCAATCTTAGAGAAAATTATTTTTCTGTTAAAGCAGTTGTTGATAGAACAATTTAGTTTGAATTATGGGGCCTAGGCACTTAACTACTGAAAATGTGAAAGTTTTTTTACTTTCTAAACAATAACAGTTAATCTTATAGAAAGGTAATTCCAAGTACTTGATGTGCAAGACTCTTCTTTTTAAAAAAATAATTTAACGTGTGATCAGATTTCCCTTGTTTTGCTCAGTCCATGCTATAGACCTTCTGCAAGATCCAGGGTGGAGGAGGTGCATAAGCTTTCAGGAGTAAAACCACTCCCAAGGACTAAGACTAGGAAAATACCTGTTTTGATCTTCATGATTTAGACTTACTGCCTATTGGAAATAATATGATTAAAAATTGTATTCTTCACTAAGACCTTTCTACCAGTATATAATTCTTTATTGTTAAGTGAGGAACTTCTGGTTTAGAAGATCACAGTTGACCACCTGGCACTTTATTCAGTATACTTTTTGAGGGCCACTACAGGTTGAGTTAAACAAATACATAATTTAAGAATCTTTAGAAAAAGAGAGCTAATAGATTTAAGCAAAAAAACTCATTTGTCAAATGGACAGTACAAAAGTGCCATTAGTGCTATAGCTACCTATGGCAGTAGTAGTAATTAATGTGTTTTATGGGTCTGTTGTGTGTAGCTGGCTGGGTTTTACCCATTTTAAGACAATTGAAAATGAAATTTTAGATGGAGTTAGAAGCCTTAGAAAACAATGAAGGAACTAACCTCAGGAGTTTGCAGGTTTTAAAAAAAGAAACAAAACCAAGCCAAAACAAAACACACAAAACTCCAACCCACCAAACAGCATTTTACTCCTCTAACCCTATGGCAATCTGCATCTTCAATCCTCAGACTTTCTTAATCCTTGAATTTATTCTTCCCAAATAGGTAGGTAGGGCTTGTTTGGTTTTTTTTTGTTGACAGACTAATGTATTGCAGGTAGATGAAGTAGAATCATAGAAGCATAGAATGTTAGGGGTTGGAAGGGGCCTAGAAAGATCATCTAGTCCAACCCCCCTGCCAGAGCAGGATCAGCTAGACTAAGTCACCCAGGAACAGATCCAGACAGGTCTTGAATGTCTCTGGAGAAGGAGACTCCACAACCTCCCTGGGCAGCCCATTCCAGAGCTCTGTCACCCTCACTATGAAAAGTTTTTCCTTGTGTTTACCCTAAACCTCTTGTGCTCCAACTTACTCCCATTGCCTCTTGTCCTGTCATTGGATGACACTGAGAAAAGTCTGGCTCCATCCTCCCTATACTCACCCTTAACATATTTATAGACACTGATCAGGTCCTCCCTCAGTCATAGGGGGGGTTTAATCTGCTTATATTAACTATAAATTTACTTGAAAGCATTTATGATGTCATCTTATTTTTTGTGGCCTTTTTATTTTTTACTCCTAGGCGTGCACTGCAGTCGGCAATGATCAGAGATGGGCTCATTTTCTGGCTGGTTGATGTTCTAACAGATACAGATTGCCTGTCTGATTACACACTGCTGTATTCTGTTGCATTGCTCATGAATCTTTGTCTACGGAGTGCAGGTGCCTTACATTTTGAATTACAGTCTTATTCCAAGAAAGAGATAGGGAAGATTGTGAATCCTTTTTTTCTGATATACCTGGATTTTTTCATATGAGTGTAATTAGTAGCAGGGACCCACATAAGAAGAGATATTTTAATTTCATAACCGATTATTTTGAACAGATTTTTTTTCCAAGAAGCCCAAACTATGGCAGTTAGCTTGACTAAAATCTAATTAATAAATCAAAAAGTTATTAATAGAACCCTCTAAGATTCTTTTTTTCATGTCCATATATGACAACTGCTATTCCTATGTCCCAGGCCCATTTTTCAAAGGATATTTTTACTTCTCTTGGGGATCTGTTTGTATGAAGTCAGACCTGAGCTGATCAATAATGGCAAGGAGCTTAACCTTTGCCTGGTGGAGTGAAATAATTGAATACTTCACTTCTATAATGCAGACTTTCAAGAAAATAAGGTCCTATCTATATTCAAGAGACCTAAAGGAAGATTAAAGTAAGTTTCCTTTTAAAAAGGAAAGTAAGGTAAGGGTGGAAAATCAGCTGCTTGCCATAAGGAAAATAATTTCTTTGCTAGTTTTTTTCTAATCTCTTAGTGCTGCATCCCGTCCAAGATTACATTTATATAAAGATAAATCGGAGTATCTACACTAATTCTAGCTCAGTTATGCTGAGCAGCATTTGACAGGGACAAGAAACAGCATTGGTCTATGTAAATTATATTTAGTACTGATTTTAAGAAGTAAGCAGCTTGCTCTGATCTGTTACCTTTTTTTCATGCATATTTATGTTTTTTTCCCTTTGCAGGGAAGAAAATGTGTGCAAGGATTGCAAACCACGTGCTCAAAGTTCTCTCTGATCTCCTTGGCCACGAGAATCATGAGGTATTCATTCCTTAACTTTGGGTGAAGG
Source organism: Corythornis vintsioides (assembly GCA_025447755.1). NCBI lineage: Eukaryota > Metazoa > Chordata > Aves > Coraciiformes > Alcedinidae > Corythornis > Corythornis vintsioides. The sequence continues at coordinate 39,018 of JAOEGS010022705.1, read as the reverse complement.
AAAAGGTGGAAAGAAAAATAAAAAATGAAAAAAGCAAACAAGAAAGAAATGGGGAAAAGTACATTTGTTTTGTTTCTCTTGTTACACCTTGTGTAATTAAGTTGTTTGAAATTTTCCTAAATTTCAAAATTATGTGATTTTATTTTTGTTGGGCACTGCTCTATCTAGACATAATCATGTCTTCCTTTAACAAATGTTGGCAGTTAAGAATGAAATCCTTTTATATGCATAGTTATCATGCAGTCCATGTGCTGTCTTGATTGCAGTTCCTGATGCTGTTTAAATACCATTTCACAGCAAATCATCTCAAGCTTAGCTAGTTCATTAGATGAACAATGTGTGGTGCAAGCTGTTATGCAAAACATCAGGTGCAAAGAAGCAAATTTGCTATGAGTAGTTTTAAGGAATATTTTAAGAAAGTGGTATACTTGGGACATTCAGGCCTAATATCTTTTTATCTACAAATTCATTTAACCTGCCATTTAACCCTTTCATAGTTCAAGTTTCTTTTCTATTTGCAGACACAGTTGCATCTTAGATGCTAAATTAAACTACCTCAGAGGAAAATGCTAAAAAATATTAGTTATTTCTACTTAGTGCTGTACACATTACTCTGTACACATTATTCTACTTAGTGCTTAGTACACATTACTCTGGTATCTGCTTTCTGCTATATAAGGTATTGCCTCAGCTATCTCTGCAGGAGAGAAATTCAAGGCAGGAGGAAATGGGGGCAAGTATTGTACAATGTTGAAATCACAGAATCACAGAATGTTAGGGGTTGGAAGGGACCTAGAAGACCACCCAGTCCAACCCCCCTGCCTGAGCAGGATCACCTAGACCAAGTCACCCAGGAACAGATCCAGGCAGGTCTTAAGTGTCTCAAGAGAAAGAGACTCCACAACCTCAAAATCATAGAGGCAAAATTTTTGCCAGGGTATTTTAGATTTATTCTTTGATGATTTTGCAAGGTGCAACAAAATACAAACTCTGGTGTCTCATGTTTATATAACATGATTGTATTCTTTTTTTGTTGTTTATCACTTACACTGAAAATTGTGGATAAAATTGAATGAAGTCTTTAGTCTGCATTTTTTTAATTCATTCAAAGATGTGGACCAGTTGTTTACTAGCACTGTTTCAGTAGCTTTGTTTTGATGAATTATGAGAGTTAATACAATACTAATACAAAATAACATCCCAGTCCCTAGACTGAAGTATTTAGAGCACTGGAACAGGCTCCTCAGAGAGGTTGTGGAGTCTCCTTCTCTGGAGATTTTCAAGACCTGCCTGGCTGCATTCCTGTGTGACCTGTGCTAGATTAAACTTTAGTATAGGATCCTGCTCTGACAGGGGGGTTGGACTTGAAGATCTCCATGGTCCCTTCCAACCCCCGACATCCTGTGATACTGTGAAATGCTATCATACTGTTGAAGTCTGTTCTTGGAATGGCCTTGAAATTTCTCTCAGAAGATGCATTCTATCAGCCTGGTTTGCACCAGTGCAGCTGATAGAAGTTTTGCTACTAAAGTCAATGGTAGAGGACGATGCCTTGACGCAAGGAGAGCTTTCTGTGAAGCTGTGGAATCCTTGTGTAAATCCTAGTCCCTTATCTTTCCTTGCTTCCCCTGCTCCCAGTCTAGCTCATCGTTTATTTTTCCAAGGATATAGACAGAGGATGACTGGAAATCTTAGTGCTCCAACAGTAACTGGCCAATAAAAAGGGTCAAGTAAGTGCTGATGAACCTAGTTTGACAGATCTGGTGGTTTTCAGTAACCACAGTGCAGAGCTTTCATGCTAGCTGTTAGTTTTCCTCTGCTAAGGGACAGTAATAGGCTGCAGAGTGAGAGGATGTTTGAAGCTGCTACAGCTTTTATCATCACATGCAAGGCTACTATGCTGACACAGTCTTGTCCCTGTTCTTTGTCCTGTTTTTTGTCCTGCCACTAGTGTGTATCAAAAAGAAACCTTTTTTTCCTTTTTTAAGGCTAAGTCAATTTACAATAATATATTTTCATAAGAGATAGAAGATAAATCTGCATGCAGCAGATTTAGACCAACCCTTTCAGAGTAAATTTGCATACTAAAAGATCACTGCTTCCCAAATGGAAACTTTTGCAAGTGCAGGCTACCTTGATTAAACTCTGAACATAGTTCAGGCTCTCAGAACATATTTGTTTTGCACCTTCACTCTTAAGTTTTGTTTACAGTCAACTGAGGTGAATTTAAGAGTCTTTCTTAGTGGTATGACTATTTCTTCTTCTTAGATACAACCCTATGTGAATGGAGCACTGTATAGCATTCTTGCAATTCCTTCTGTCCGAGAAGAAGCCAGAGCAATGGTAAGAAGTGCTTCTCTGCATAGCACAAAGATGAACACATCTGCCAAACACGGCAGGCAAACTGGTACCTGTTGAGCAGTGTACAGCAGGATTATGAGGTAGGAGCTGTGGCATTTTGAGAAGGGAATTCACAAGAGGCCCTCCGCCTTTGATATTCAGGCAGGTATGAAGGTATGTCTCAAACACTTTTGCCATATTTGCTGGTCTTTTTCCAGAAGTGAAGGCCCAGCAGTGTGAAGGATTCTGTAGAAATTATAAAAGAAAGGTGTTCTTTTACAATAGTATTGCCCATCTAGCATTGCATAGACATGAAGGAGCCCAGGAGATGCTTTCATCTGACCTGCAACTTCTTCCCCTTACTTAACTCATTTTGCACCAGTGAATAGCAACTAAGAGGATGAGGTATTCTTTCTGCTTTTGTTTCTGCCTAATACAGACACAGTTATCTGGGGAAGGCAGAACTAGAAACAGATCTCCTGTTAAAGTTACTCTATTGGTAATGAGTGTGGTTTAACTTCTGCATTCGAGAAAGTCCTTTCTGGGAGAGCAGTCTAACTGTATCTTAAGAACTAACCTAGAGAGTTATGTGGCATAATTGTTGTCAGATGTTTTACCTCACAGAGCACAGAGGCTTGGAAGTCATGCTAAATGATCAGACACAACATCAAGCCTGCAAGGAGCCACAAAGAAACAAGGTTTTAGAGAAGGTCAAAGTTGGTCCTGCTTTTTGCTTTCCCTCTCTGAACCTTACAACCATTGTTTCTGTGAACACAAATGTGCCCTTTTCTGTTGATTACTGTGTACTGAGCTCAGAAGGACCAGATAGGTTGTAAAAACTGGCTGTTCATCCTGGATACTTCTGTCTTTAAATCTACAAGCTATGTAGACATCATATTTCTTTTGTTTTCAGAGAAACGTGGACAAAATGAAACAGACCTGGACACAGTGGTTTGTTTCACACTGTATGTTTTTCCTGATACACACACAAAAAAAGACATTTTTAGTTAACAAAACTCTGTCACATGAAACACTAATCTAGAAATGTTTTCCACTACATGCAGGGAATGGAAGAAATTCTGCACTGCTTTATCAAGGAAGGAAATGCAGAGATGATCCAACGGATTGAATTTATTGTCAAGCAGCTCAATTCAGGTCAGAATAACAGATGCAGCTATCTGAGCTGTAAATCTTTCACAAAAGCCATAAGAAAGCTCATGTTTTTACTTGGCATTGAAACTCTCAAAGAATAACAATAGTGTGATGGTCTGAGAGAGGGTGAATAGTGAATGTCAGGATTTGAATGTCAGATTTATTTTAAAATTTCCTTTTGTGTTACAGTTATAATGAAGAAATAAAAGGCTGAGTAGGACTCGATTCCAAAGTTTTGGGACTGTACATAGAATGACCTTGACTGTTTTCTTTCATGCCAGTAGTCTCACAGTAATGAGAGACTGCTGTTAACTGCAAAAATAAAGAGGTGATAGGCTGTGTATGGCAGGATTTAGGGACTAGGTCTGTCTCTGCACATCTCATGCTCTGTTGAGGAGTGTAGCTTTGTTAGCTGAAACGGCTTCTTCTGAACAGGGGACAGACACTGTCCTCCTTTTATTAGCATGTTGATGGGTCCCAGGAGTTGTAGGTGCTGTTTTAATACAAATATGAGGAGGTGGAATATTTAATGTATTTTCTGTTCCCTGTGGATAAGAGGAAAGCTGAAGGAAAAGAAATCAAATCATGAAAAGAAGGTGAATTCTGATTAAATTTTTCTGCACAGTAGAAATAGAACAAGTTTGCTTCCATTGGTGTCTGGAGTGAGCACAAGAGAGCATGTCTTGCAGTTCTAGCTTGTAGAATAACAATAAAGTAGAATACAATAAAGTAGCTAAGCACTGTATTGCCACTATGCAATCAATGTTTGTTCACCATGGCTATTGAGTCACCCCTTTTCTACCTGTGAAAGGTATTTTCTGTGGTTTTGTCTGATTGGTGAGTAAAAGTTAAGCATCCAAATTTCCAGCATAAGCCTGGCTGCTTTTTTCCTAAGGAAATGAGTTTGTCCAAAATTTACAGTAAGTATTCCATGTGAGTACTATCTTATTATGTATAAAAGCATTATAATACTGACAGGTTTTTTGGGGGAAGTAGAGTCCTTTATTGAAAGCTGAAAAATAGACAGACTTGCAAGTGCACACACTTCCATTCTAGTCTTGTTGAAAAATACACTGAGACATCATAGTGGGATTTATGAGAAAATAACTATTCTAAAGTGTTTCTGTTCCTGCCATTTTCCAAAAATATTAATTGATTTCAATGATTTTTAGAATGCTTTATAGGGACAATTCCAGTAGATGTCTTAGAATGGGATGTCCATATGAAAAACAAGCCATATCTTACTGTTGTAAAAGAGGGGCAATAACTAGCACTTCTGATAAGTTTTACAGGAACTCTTACACCATTTTGTTTTGCTTCTTTCTAGAGGAGCCATTAAATGATAGCATTGTGTCTGATGATGAAGAGGAAGTGGATGATGAGGAAGTAAGTGTAAAAGCCTTCTGTCACCTTTTAGAAAAATCTAAATTTTCTAGACAGAAAAATATGTGTCAATAAACAAGACTTTGTTTGCTGGTTTTTGTTTGCAGTTCTGTTTTTTGGAAGTGGGGTTTTTTTGGTTCCATTTTTGTGTGTTTGGTTTTGTTGTGGATTTTTTTGTTTTGTTTTGTTTGTTTATTTGGTTTGTTTCGGAGGGGTAATTTAATTAATTGTTTTTGCATTAATGAGAAAATTTGATCTGTTTTAATTACCTTTTCTTCATCTGAAGTCCTATTATTTTATTCTGGCAAGACACCACTTTTGTGATAACTAAAGGATTGTAGCTTGAAATAAGTAAAGAGATGAGGACGTACTGTAGCAGTAGAAATCTTGCCTTCAAGCAGACCCTTTTCAGCAATTAAACATAAAGGAATAAATTAACCAGAATATTGCCATAAGAGTTTATAAACAGGTTGTCACTTTTTCTTATCGTATCCTTATCTGTTCAAAATTAGACAGCTTTTTTTTGCTGTAGAAATTTTGAAATTTATTTTAAAAATTGTCTGTATGTAATGAAGGAAAACAGTAATTATAAATTAAGAAACAAGTCCCATAAGAAGAGAAGATAAAAGAAAAAAAAAGAGAGAGAAAATAAGTGTGAGAAACTGTATCACAGTAAATATAAGCTAGTTAGTTTGTTGTTGTTGCTAGCTTTGCTAACTAACCCATTTTACATCAACACTTCTGCATTTTTCAAGAAGCTGTTTTCCTATCACAATGGCATCCCAGGTGCAGGCAGCACAGCGTATTCCATCAGCTAAATTAACAAGCAAAGCAATGTATAAGTGATGTGAGAGAAATGTTAAACCCAGTGTTCAGTGGTTGTGTTGTGCACGGGGGAGGGCAGTGTTTTAAATTACACTGTGTAGGCTGTTACATGGGAGTTTTATCTGAAAGAGCAGCACATGGCATGTTTCTTTTATTGAAAAGTCTTGCATGAGAAATGCAGCTACAGCAGATGTCCTCGGAACAGTGTTTGAACATACTTAGATGGGTGTGGATATGCACTTTCACTTAGATCATGTACTTGCCCTGAAGAAGTCAGTGACATTGAGAGGTAATGACCTCTTCAGAGTGTTCTTAGAAACATTACTGGAGAATTTACTGCAAACCAAGTTTGTAGACAAAATGTCAGTTTTTGTCCTGAACCAACAAAGAATGAACCACATAAAATGTACCAAGTCAGTTGCATGCACATTCAACTGGTTTGCTGCACAGTAAATGACTCTGCTACAGTCTAAAACCTACCCTGTTATTATAGTCACCTGCAGGGTGACTGAGTGCATTTTCAAGTGCATTTTGAGCCTTTTATGCTTTGAAAGCAGAGAAGAATGTAAGTATCCTGACTGCAACAGGCATGGTGTGTTCTTGGCTACTGTGGGGTGCAGCCCCTTGCAGGATACAGCCTTCACTTGGCAGTGTTTTTCACTTGGCAGTTTTGCACTGGTTCCATTATTTAGGTAGTTTTTGTATTGTGACACAATAGGTGGCGAACACACGAACTAAATACCCTTGTAGCATTGCATAAATTTAGAGCAATGTGGAAATTCTAAGTTTAGAGCTACACAGAAATTTTATTTAACAATCGTCTCTCTCCCCTCTGTTCTAAGGGGGTACAGTAAACAAGATTTTTCTAACAGGATTTGTTTATTGTAATTTTTTCACTTCCTGTAGTTCTGAAGAGAGTTTTCAGTAATCTTTCCTCTCAGAAATCAATGCTTATTGTGCAATATGTGTTTTCTGGGAATTAATCATTATAAATTCCCTTTGTTTAATATGCTTCCTTAACACCCTTTACCTGTTGCTGCAAGGCTTTGGTGTCTTAGGTATATCATGAGAATCAAAGGTGGTGATATTTTTGCTTGAACACCAGTTTTGAAGTATACTGTGTTCTGTTGGAAAGCACAGAGATAAGGAACTTCATGAAAGGTGTGGTGGTGAATTGCGTGACAGTGTCGAACTCTTCCATTACTTCACCTACTCTTGGGAATGAAAGGAAGGTGAATTCTCCTATTGTAGTCATACCCCCTTGACAAGCTGCTGCTGCTCACAATCCAAACCAAGGCTCTAGGTCAGATAATTCTGAAATGCATTTTTACCATTGAACCATCATAGGTTTAAAAAGGACTTCTGTTACTTTTTGTTACTTAACTGAAAAACAACAGTAGTCTTTTGAAGCTAGGAAGTGTTCGGTTCCAGTTTCTCTTTGGCTTTGCCATTATATTAAAAAGAAAAACCTCTCATTAAGTCAATTTTAAGACTGTTTTTTGTGTAACTAATTGTGGCACATTCTCAATCCTTATTGCTGCTGGTAACCATAAGTCTGTTCTGCTGCAATGACGCCTGGTTTCCTAGTTGCTCTGTCTAGAAAATATCATTTACAAACAGCATAGCTGCAAAATGCTACACAAAATGCATAATATTGTTACTCTGTTAAATAAGCAAAGACTGTGTTGACTCACTGCCACAGTGCTTGGAGCCCTTTTGTATTTTGGAAATGCAGTGAGTTATTGTTCTTTCATGGGGTTCTGTGATAGTATCTGATGTGCTCTGGCAACAAAAAGTTTTGGAAAACTTTATCAGAAATCCTGCCTTTTACGTAACTTTTAAACTACTACAGACTTAATGTATTTCAGCATATGTCCATGTATTGCCAATTTAGTGACATGCATTCAGACTGCTTACTGATACAACGTGTTGCTGATCCACTCAGCATATTTAAACCTTCACAATTTAAGAAACAACAAAAAGACACTCTTATGCAGACTTAATTTACATGTTTTGCTCCAGCTTTTAGTGTTTCCAAGAGCATGTGAAGGTTCCCCATGCTGTTACTATTACCTTTTGCTTTTATCTGTGTTTAATTTAGGGTTGTTGAATTCTCTCTTGGCTTTGAGCAGATCTTGTTGTAGTAACTACATTTTCCTAAATGCTGCCACCAAGATGTTTGGAGGGTAATTCTGGGATTTCTAAAGGCACCATACACTCAGAATTTTAAGATTCTGTAATGTATGACACTAGAGCATATAAACTGAATAAAAATATGTGTGTATACTGTTATTCAGAAATAAATTGGTTGTTGGGTTTGTCTGCTGAGCTTTAAATTACCTAGTCTAGAGCTCAGGATGCACTGGCTTCAAGAGTACATACCCACCTTTGTTAGCTATTTGGGGTGTGTTGACACCCACAGTCACAGTGCATATTTTCTGGTGCTTAATAATCTCTTAACTGTTCTGTTAAATACTAGCTTCAGTATTTGATCTTTACATTTGCTTTTTATTTGACTTGGACCATCTTTAAATGCTGCTTGTAAAAGTGAATATGTGATATCCTAGCTCTAATTCAGAAGTTTAGTTACAAACCTGAGCCATGTTAGATAACTTTACAGTGACGATTTATCAGACACCCTCTGATCCTCCATCACTCAGCACCTGGCAATAAAACCAGTAAACTGCAGTGTGAAAATACACTTCAGCTAGAGAACTCATCAAAAGAGAGAGTGCTTAATCACCAGCCTCATCGCAGGACTTCAGACCATTATGTTAAAGGACTTTGCTGCCAACATCTACTGTAGCCTGTGAGCAGTGCTGAACAGGGCACCAATTGTGTATTTTCAGTGGTAAAATGATGGCACGTCTGTCAAAGTTTTCTTTCTGTACAAGGAGGCAGAGGAGGGACATGCTCAGGCTCAGTTACCTGGTATGTTAAATAATTTCAGGGAGCAAGGCTGGCAGAGAGAGGTACTTCCCAGAAATCAGAAACTAGTGATCTCTTGTCTGGCAATACTTTTCAACCAGGATATTGGAAGAGGGGAAACCTGGGGAAACCAAGGCGGCCTGTGAGGGGAAGTTACATACATCGTGTGTGCAGAGAGCTGGGAGAAAGAGCAGAGTGATGTTCTGGCTGTAACATGTAACACTCCACCCAAGCACAATGTAGGCAGGCTTCTGTAAAGCATCCTGGAAAAAAAACTGTTAGATTTTGATGCTGCATTAACATAACATATACAAGAAATTCCACTATTTATAAAGTTCATATTTGATATTTTTTCTTTTTTTTTTTTTTTTTATTTTTCCAAATACAATATATTATGGAGTTGGGGATATGTGTTCAGTGGGTTGTTTTACTTAATAGAGATTATATGGGATAATTTTCAAACCTACTCAGGTTCCCAGGTAATTAAGATCTGATTGTAACTTGCTTTGCCTTGGAGAGAAAAGCAGATTGAACATGTTCCTGAGGTCCTATTCAGCCTTACCTTTTATGTCTGTCTAGAGAATACCTCTTTAGGAGGGAAGATGAAGAGGATTAACAATCTGGTATCTTCAAAGCATTTACAGAAGGACTAGGTTTATTATTAAATCCATACTTGAACCAATGCATTAAGAAAAAATTTTACTCAAAATGTTAGAAAAATGTGTGGAATATTGTCAGTATTCATAACTGCCTCAGTTGTTCAACACGCGTCTCTTAACTACAGCATCTGCAGCACCTGCACAAGGTGACTTGGTACCTGTAGGAAGCTTGTGCCCTTTCAGAGCCACAGTGGAAGACCTGGCATGATATTTCAAAGTAGAACTGGATGGTGCTTTGGGCTACTGAACTGACCCCTTTGTGTCTGTGCTTTTTTTATATCTGCTTGAGAATAAGGAGGTGATAGACAATGAGAATAACTAAATCAGAACAAAAAAATTTAAGACATTTGGTACTAAGGTATTAAACCTGAAAAAAGCAAGTCTCTAAAGCTCTGGCGAAGCTGACACCAACCTGTTCTGAGTGATAGTAGTCTCATTATTTTGCAGCAGATGAATATTGGAATCGGTCAGGCATTTCCATTGTAGGAAATACCTTCCCAGTACATGATTCCAGTGTTTTTTTCCTGATGCTGTTCTTGTAGAGCACTATCCAGTCATCCATATTTTTGGTAATCTAAGAGTTTGATCTTTAGGTGTCTTCTTTTTTGGTGAAAAATTCTTGTACATTACCACTTAGATGTGCAGTACTAGCACATTCATCTGGACAGTACATATCATCCAAGTGAATACTGAAGTGAGAACTAGACTTGAAAACTTGTTGGAAGGTGGGCTCAAATAACATGTGTGTTGCTGTTCCAGGAGGACCATGACATCATGGAGGCTGATCTGGACAAAGATGAGGTTTTGCAACCTCAATTGGGAGAGCTTGCAGGAGAGAAGCTGTTAACAACTGAGTATTTAGGAGTAAGTACCATTCCTTAGGGTCTTGAAATAAAGTAGCCTGCTGGATAAAGTGTTTCATATAGGTGGTTTCATCACATTCTAAAGTCTTTACTTCAATTTGTTGTTCAAAGAGCTGGATTCTTACCTACATATTATCCAGATCTTTCACAGTCTGTTTTATTACCTGCTGTTCAGAAGAAGTAGAATAAGTTTGAGAAAGGTAACTACGCCTTCACAGGAGGTGGTCAGGCTGTGGCTTAATAATAAGCAACTCTATAAGCATGTAACTTGCTCAGCCCTTCAGTTTAATACTGGAACACTCTGCTGGTCTGAAATTTTTTAAAAAAACAAATAAAATTGAAATGTTGTTTCTGCAGGTGTTAGGCCAGATCAAGTTTTGCATGTCCTACTTCAAGCAGCAAAAGCTCATTAAGTGAAAAAGTGTAGCATTTACATGAATGTCATTTAGCGTGCTGTGACTAATTTGAGCTAAATGTGACTGTATACCTTCTGGATCCCACAGTCTATAGGCCTACCAGTGATGATGGGAATGTGACCTGAGATGTCATGGAACAGCCTACAGCAATTTCACAGAATCACAGAATCATTTGGCTGGAAGAGACCTTTAAGATCATCAAGTCCAACCATTAACCCTACACTGCCAG
>JAOEGS010022705.1:3080-23107 GCA_025447755.1 Corythornis vintsioides | reverse complement strand
AGGGGGGTTGGACTAGATGATCTTCTAGGTCCCTTCCAACCCCTAATATCTATGAATCTATGAATCTATGAATCTGCAAGACCTTGGGGCACACGGTTGGATTTTTGGTGCAAGCTGAATGAATGGCTACAGAAGGTAATGTGTGGTCAGCAGAGACCTATGGTCTCACTTGCCTCACTCCATCTTGCTTCCTGTGGAAGGACCAAGGATAATTCATAGTGCTTTGAATATGCAAAGTATAGTGTATTTCATTCCACAGTGTCCTCTGCCTAGGGAAAGAGCTGCAGCTCAGACACAGCCCACTTCCCAACAGGCGAAGCTCCTGCTTGATCAAATATACCCTTGTTTAGATCTAAATGAATCTCTGTCCGCTGGCACCTGCAGGCTCTGTTGCCTAGATCTCTGTATTAAAGTTGAAGGCAGCTGCAGTTATCTGCTTAGATTTGCTACTGCATTCAAACCATAAAAGGTTGTGGAGGATGGGAAGCCTTGGGCTGTATAGCTGCATTGTGGGTGATGCTGCTAAAGATTCCATCCTTGCAATTTAAACTGAAAAATAAGCAAACTCTTCTGGACCTGAGAGCTCAGAAATATGTGATGGAATTTAAAAGGTTACAGACTTCTGAAATACTTTGTTTCTGAACTTGTGATATCCACAAGATCATGAAATTTTGGATGTGGGAGTTTCAACCTTCTTTCAGGGATTCATTAACATTTCCAATTAAGAATTTAAGGCAAAATGTTCTGCTGTCTTAGATAAAGGATCTTGCAGCATATCCGGTACAGAATTATTAAGAAGTTCAGACAAAGTATGCCTTTACTTTGCTGAAAAATATGCTTTGAAGCAGTAAAGGAGTAGCATACTTTTTACTCTCTCTTCTATTTTTTTTAAATTTCCTAGCGGAAATGAAAAGGATTCTGAGAAAAGTAACCAAGGTCTTGCAGACAGGAATTTGCTTGAGTAATGCCTAGAACTCATAAATTTAACATGCTGAATGAAAGCTGCATGATAGCAGCACATGAAGGTCCTGTTCAAGATGGCACTTCTGTTCTTGCTGTTGTGCAGGACTGAGAGCTGCTGTCCTCCAGCCTCGCTTTGCACAGTAACACCTTGGACAGCTGAGCCCATTCTGCAGCGAGGTTTAACTGGCCAGGAGCTACAACTCAGAACAGTGGAGGTTGTAAACTAATCAAAAGCAAACTGACTTGACAGTTTTCCAACATAGAAGGAAAAAAAAAAGTTTTTCATACTCATGCTTCATAAAGGAAATTAAGCCAAGCAAGTATCAAAGGTGTATTTGCTGATCTGAGGTGTAATTGGATGCAGTATCTAAGGCATAACGCAGTCCCCAGGAGCCCAATGTGCCTTCTGAACCACATTTTGATAATATCTTGCCAGTGAAATCCTCTGTCACTTTTTCTGTGCTGCTGATCATGTCTGACAGTTTGCTTATAGAGATTTATGGGGATGTTTAAACAGGGCACCTGCGTAAGTCGGCAAAGTAAATGTTGTTAATTTTTTATTTAGAATATTAATTTCAAGCTTTCATGCTGAAGAAATTCCTGCCAACTTCAGTGTTACATATTGTCAGAACTTTGTAGCCTCTGACAAAAAAGATGTTTTGAGGCAAAATTCATGTGTATTCTGATAACACTACTAGATTATACTCTTTCTTGTAGAAAAAGAGAGGAGGTGAGAATATACTGCATATTGCAAGTTTATATGTATTATACATGTAAAAACACAAATCATTTTGGTATGTGGCAGAGACAACTCTTTCTAGCACCAGTCCATGCTTTAAAGCATCACTGAGCTACTTGAAGGATTGTTAGAGGTTTGTTTCAGGTTTTTGCAAGTAGCCAGTTGAATACACAATTGTCTGTCTTGCTTTGGAATTTAGAAATGAGGAGTAGAAAAGAAGACAAAACAGAGACTGCTCTGCTGGATCCCCTTTCTCTTCTAGTGCCTTCTAAGATCCAGCAGGGAACAGTATATAACAGAAAAGTGTAAAAATAATTGTACTGCTTCTAGAGAGTCTCATCATGTCTTCCTGTGAAATAAATATGTAATTTATTAAGTTCTGATCTGGGTCTGATGGCCATTATCAGTACCAGGAACCTGCTCACTTCAGAATATGTGATTTTTCCAGCACCATATTAGTACTCTGGAATTCAGTTTCATGCAGTCAAGTCATGAAATGAATACTAAGAGACCAAAAGTGAAAAAATGATTAAAATAAAAGCTTTGTGGACAGTTAGATCATCATCAAGGTTGTATCTCAAGAAACCTTGATGCTCTTTTGTTTTCTAAAAATGAGAACAGCTTTTAATGTCCTCCATGCCTGTATATATTAAGCTGTTCTTGAGTTGGTCTGATTTTGTCTGGGTCCATCCTTCCTTTTTATTGCTTCAGTAACGAATCAGTAATTCTGTCTCTCCTTTTTTCTCTCCTGTAAGCAGAAAACTTGTGGATTAAAGATGAACTCTCATCTTCTTACTACTGTTGTTATGCTGAATGTCAAACAGAACATACGCTAGGCAGCCAGCTGCTTGTCTTAAAGTGACAGGATCTGCATCCACATCAGCTTGGGAGAGCAAATCAGGATGGCAACCTGTCCTGAGCATGGAAGGAATGGAGCTAGGGATTTTCCCTAAGCTCTTCTTGAACTTGCACATTTTGACAGCCTTGTGTCTCTCAGTTAACTGACTGTCCTTTCCATCTCCATTAGTGCAAGGCAGAAGGTGAAGTATAGTGAACAAATGTCAGTCCTGAAGTCTGACAGAAAGGTCAAACACTGGATTTTGTTGACAGTGGTGCCCTGTTACTATGGATATGTAGAGACACCTGCAAGTGGTCTTTAACTGATGGTCTGTGTGCTCCTAGCCCATTGTAAATGCAGAGTGTAGCTATTTTGAAGATGCTCCAAGCATCTGTTACTTTCCAGCTGCAAAGGATAGGCAGTATGCATGCTTGCAATTGGCTCCGCTCAGCTGGTGAGCCATAGTGTACTGCATAACCTGCCACTATCTCAAGGTCTCCTTCATGCAGCAGGAACTGACTTGACTGTGTTTCTAGTAAAATTGTAGGGAGACAACTCCTCACTGAACTGTGTTTCTTTTTTAAATAGCCATTGAAATGAAGTTATCTGAAGTATTCTCATCAGGCCATAGAACGGACCGAAGCATCCCAACTGGTGACAGTATCTTGTCTTCCCGATCTACTGACTTCACCCAGGACATGGTAAATGGGGAATCACATAGGTATGATTTATTCAGAGGAATATCTAAAAGTGCAAGAGGAGTCTGAAAAGACTTACTAGCTAATTCCATGCCTCTGTAAAGACAATCTGTGAAGTCATTTGGTGTATGATGTAGTCTGGTCTCAGACGGCTGTGGTGGTGCTTGCCAAGCAAAATACCCGTAGCTGTGCCAGAGGCAGCTGTTCAGTTTTGAAGCATCTGGTCCAGAATGGGAGAAATCTCAAGCAAGACTTCATTAATGAACTGCACATGTATGCACAACGCAGTTTTCTGCAAATAAAAATTCATTGTTGCTTCTTTAGGTGACTAACTCATGAAAAATAATTTATTAGTAAAGACATAGGTTGGACTGTGGGAACAGGACAGGAATTAAGTTGCAAAAGGAAGAAAAAGTAAGCATTTGAATGGATTGAGACTGTTTAAACATGCTGAGTTGCTAGCAGTGCTGACCAGAGTCTATGATTTATCCTCTACGTGGATATAGCAAGGGAGGCAATATTATGAGTTCTCCAAAACCCTTCTTGAAACAATTTCTGTCAAAAGAAGATTAAAGATCTTGCTGTCCTCCTGTTCATACCTTGAGCCCTCTGTGAAGCCTTTGTCATATGTGGGACTGTGATGTTATATCTTGGATGAGAACTAGGAATTCATTAGCAATTGGACCAAGGTTTACCACAGGTTTTCAGGGCCCGCATGTGTCCTTCAGACATTAACAGCTTTTTCCTATAGCTAATTTAATTGGGCCAAGTTTTAAACAGTAAGTGTAGAGAAATTTTAAAAGCAAGTACATTCCAGAAGTAAAACACAAAATGGGTGGAGATGTATTAAAGGAGAGATTTTACCAACTCTTTATGGATCTGACTTTTCAGAAGTGCTTCATTATTTGTGTCAGTTAAAGCTCTAGCACTTCTGAAAACTGGACTCTTTGCTTAGAGCTTTGTTTCGTTCTGGCCTACAGATGCCTGTGTGTGGCTTGGGTTTGGGGTTGGTTTTTATTGGGGGGTGGGAGTGTGTGTGGGGGGGGTGTGGTTTTGGGGTTTTCTTTCTTTTTTTCCCAGTTGTGTTGTTTCTATGTTGAGATCTGAGAAGTTATATATTGTCAACAAATTACCACTGCTTAGCAGATTAAGTGCTTAGTAGTCATACCCGTACCCCAGCATTACTGGTTTTATTTCTGTTGCCTGTCCTAACAGTAGCTAAGCACATATTATAAATAAAAATAGACAGTGTTAATTTTATGGCCAAATGGCTTGCTTTGTGATGGAGAGATTATTTTTCAGACTTTGTCTTGCAGGAAGTAAGCCAATTTGGCAGCCTCTTGGCCTGCACCCAGGTGAGAGGCTTCTCTTCTCTACAGTCATAATCTGGTATCAAAATAGGTGTGTCCCAGTAATCTTTTTCTTCATAAATGGATGTCTGAATTTCAGTAATAGATGGGGCTATCTCTAGCTGAAGGCACAGGTGCAGTATCGGCAGAAGAAGATTATATCTTTTCACTGCATGATTCCTTAGCAAACATGTAGTAATTTGTGTTGACAAATGCAGCCTTGAGTTACGGATGTGGGAATGCAGCCATTCAGTCCAAGCAAACAAGCAAACACAGGGTTTCCCGTTTCAAGGGTCTTTTGTTATTATGTTGGTGTTGCAATAGCTAGACCTGCCTTTTCATTTGTGGAAGCATACTTTAACTTGTTTGCAAAACAAACAGAGTGATTAAATAAATGCTTTGGTCATAATTTTGATGACTGTAAGAGATGTCTCCTTCCTACTAGGCAAAGACCAAGACCTTCCTAGATGTATGAGAAAAGGAGGAGTGAGTTGCAGTGATGAAACAGTCACTGCTCTTTCCTGTCTTCCTTAGTAGCATAAATTGGGAATATATCTTCACAGACGTCAGTGAAATTATGATAAATCAGTCAGAGAGAAGAATGAGGCCCTAAGAGTGACATGTCTATTGCAGTTGTTTTCTCTCCATGGGAACAACTGATTGTTCTAACTGGTGTATGTCAGACCAGCAGATGCCCCTGCATTGCTACTCCCTGCTGCATTTTGATCATGTAAGAGTATAGATCTGTTATGCTTTTCAGCTAATCAAGGATAGATTTGTAATGGTGTTGAGTGTGCAATTGTGTCTGGGTGAAAAAGCACTCCTTTTCTTATTGTGACTATGTCCCGTATCATCATAATAAAGAGCTTAGAGTCCGTACAGCCTTCTTAGATCTTGAATGGTCTTGCTTTTCTGATAATCTGGTAAAAATGGCCAAAAATCCAAGTGTATCTCTCTTGGTGAAAATCTTGGTGTGTTCAAGTCCTGTCAATCTGCTGGGTGATTATTCCAATCCCAGTGTCAGTCTGTTGTGCACAATTATTTCATTTTTTTTCCAAGTAAACAGTCTTCTTATTTCTTCTAAGTGCAAATGTAGGTTTCTGTGTGAGTTTGTCGTGGGTTTGGTTTTTTTGGTTGGTTGGGTTTATTTTTGAGCACTTTCAAATTACCATATCTTGTAATAAATTACTCCTTTACCAGATAATAAGGAACATGTTCCCACAGTAGATTTTGCTGCTTCTTCATCTCATTAAGTTCTGAAGGATGCCAAATAGCAAATTTCTGTGTTACTCTGTATTTTGTGTTAATCTTGGCCTATTTATTGATGTAATAAAAGATGAGGTGGTTCTGTGACACCTGGGCATGTGAAGACCAAGATCAGCTCTGCATCCGGTCAGGAAAAGAAAACCAAACGCAAAACCAAAAAAAAAAAAAAAAAGGACACAAACAAACAAACAAAACCCTAGCAACTTTCAACTTTATAGTATTTGCTACCAGCTTATTTCATATAATTCTTTCCTGAAGAGTTTGCAAAGATGTGAGCAATCCTGTGTCACCACCGTGGCTGTCTCCCTTTGGTAAAGTGTAATGACTCTGGTCACATTACTTGGCCTTGTCTCCAAAGTGCTGCTAGTCTGGCTGCCCAGGCTACTGCAGTGAAACTCTGAAGAGTGTTGATGGCTGTAAAAATGTTTTTTACTGTATGGGAATAGAGATACGGGATTTTGATATCCACTGATGAATAAAGGAGGAAAAAAAGTTCATATATGGCTCAAAAATTGCTGTGACGCTGTTGGATATTCCATTTTTTAGCTACTTTATCTTGTCATAGTACACTTAAGATGACCATGAAGAGCACTAGTGAGTTGAAAACCCAGCTCTTGAAACAAAGTGAATAAAATGACAAGAACACAATAACAATGAGACTGTTTTATGGAGGGAGATACTTAAATATGTCTGTGGTCCAGTGCTTGGGGTTTTATCTAGCCCATTTAAGGGGGGTTTGTTTTGTTTTGCTGATAGGTTTCTGCTGCCATCTGCCACATCCTCCGTTTGAAATGAGAGCTGTACTTGTAATAGTCAGAGATAGGTAGAGTTCTGCAGAGATGGCTCTTACCAGAGCAGTTAGCATCTCTCTGTCCTTAATAGTTAACATACACATATGTAAAACACCAACAATTAATGCTTTTTAAAATACAAAAGAGACACTTGTTCAAATCTCCCTGCAGGGTGAAGCAGGGGTATGGGAGGGCAAATTAGCACTGACTCAGCAGCATTCCCAGGAGAGGAGGGGAGATTAAATGTCTTGAAAATCCTTCTAATCACCCTTTCTGATGGTCACAAAGGATTCTTTTGATGGAGCTAATAACACGGGTACTTTTCGATGATAATCGCCTGCCTTTTTCGATCTCCTGCCTTTGGCTCTGCTTTTGTTTAAATATTGTGAGCTTTTTCATGTAGCTGTTCTTTCAGTTTAAACCTTTTCTCCGTTTAAGAGAAATTTGACTCGCTAAGGCAAACATCAATATAGATGCAGAATTACTTTACAGTCTCGCTATTTCCTGGTAACCTCTATTTTTGTAGCCGGGAAAGAATATATTGCTGCTGGGGACAGGGAAGGACAGCAGACCCTCCCGCAGCCAGTCACGGAGCCACCGCGAGTTCTTGCCGCACAAGCAGACTGGGAACCAGCAGCAGCTGGTTTATGTTCTCACTGTGAATAAGGAACGTGTGTGCTTAGGGAACTTATTTCGTAGATGCCATCACAACTTTTTGGGGGTTTTTTTGACAAAGCTTGCAGGGAGTTCTACAAGTTCTATCACAGCCTGGAACCAGGGGGGCTGCCCATGTCTGTGGAGATTGTGACCTACACCTGGGAGAAATAATAGTGTCTGGGCCTAGAAGGCTGTATTCCTGTGCTGAAGCACATCTATAGGTTTTTGCCACTCCGATTGAGTCTGTGCAGGTGATAAATACAATGGAGAACAAGCTAAAGATCTATTACTTGTTTGCTGTGGAGCTAACGGAATCTGTTGAACCCTGTTGTCCAAAGAACCATGTTTGAGTAGGTTAGACAGGTCAATTAGAGGCTGTGCGGTGAGTACTGGCCCCGGGGCAGTACCTGCGGTGCCATGTTCCTCTGCAGTCTGCCTGAATTTTGAGCAGTCTGTCCTGCACAGCACGTACTGCAGGTTTCACTTGGTTGCAGACTTACTATGCATACATATTTCTCCATACATTGCTAACCCTTTCCATCTCCTCCTACAGTGAGTTTCCCTCAGCCTTCACCAGCAAACCTAAGATCCCTCGCACTCCTGAAGTGCAGAGTGCCAGCCCTAGAAAGGGAAAGGTCCCAGCCATTGCCCCCCAGTTCTCTAAGTCTGGACCCCAACAAACAAGCCATCCCAGGTCCTCAGGATCATCCACAAGGAGCAGACAGAGTAAGTGGAAAAAGTCATCATTCTGTTTGTCAGTCCTTGGGGGTGGGAAAGGAGGGAGCACTGTAAGTAGCTCTCCAGGAATGATGTGCTACAAATGTGCCAGGAGTATATGACATTGTACTTGTCATCTGCAGGATGTACAGCCATGTAAGTATATCCTGCTGTACACTGCTCTTATTTCCAGGCTGTCATGTGAGCAGTTAGATATGTGCTTTTTCCTGTTATTGGTGGAGAAAAGTGGCCCAAATTCTCAGAAGTTTTGGGGACAGTTTCTAGTCTCAGATTAGATTTTTCTCTAGACGTTATTAGATTTTGTCCTTTTCCGTAGACACTTATTCACTCCACTGTGTAACTTGCTTGAATTTGGATGCCTGGATGGGTCTATACTGCAGCTGAACATAGACAAGATGTCAGGCAGTTCAGAAGATGTCAGGGCAGGCTGATAAGCAGGCAGCCAGACATTGTGTGTTGCTCATGGCAGTCATCATTCTGTTGGAAACTTGTGTTTAAGAACCATATGGATGTGTCATTGAAGAAGTTTAAGCAGTGGTCTCAGAAGAGAGGAAGCCTGTGACATGAGGTTAGAGGAGAAGGATGGACACTTGCTTTAAAGCCAGCCAATACAGCCCAGTAAAGTGGAAAAGCTGATCTCAGATGCTCACACATCAGTAAATACGTGTATAGTGTAAGCTCTGGGGTTTTTTTTGAGGGGAAGGGGAGGAAAGATGTAATGAGTAAAGTTCTTCCCTGGAGTGTGGATAGGACAAGCTGGATTCAAATACGCCTTTGGGGCCATCATCAATGAAAGTGGGAGGAGCTATGTGCTATATATTCTTCTTCCAAACACATTGAAAGAAGTTTAGTGGTGATTATTTGACGACAGTGTAGCATCAGCTCTATTCTTTAGCTGTAGCTGTTACTTTTAACATTTCATAAAAAAAACCCATGGTAACTCAAAATACCTCAGAAACCTTCCCAAGAAGTTTGAGGTATGTGTATATGATTAGCTCCTCATCTCAGGTAGTGAAAAGTGAAACATACAGAATTGAAATAACAGTGAATCAGCAACAGAGCTGGAGAGAGCTTAGTAAGTCTGTTGCTCACTCATTGTCATTCAACACACAGTTGCATGTGCAGGGAGATGGGATGGTTTCATTCAGGGAACACAGGAATGTCCTTGTGGTTAAGGGAGATTTTCACCTAGAAAGTACTTGCATGTGCTTATGTAATACTGCCAGCTTTTTTGACTTTACTTTTGCTGAGTATGTCCCATGTTTTGCCCCTGACATAACTGCTTTCTGGTTACTGTGATAGGAGCGCTATGTTATCACTTGAGAGTCAGTCCCTGCTTTCTGTTTCAGTTCATTTAAAAAATCACTACCCCATAAAACTCCTCTGTAAGTTCTAGTTTCTCCAGGGCAGCTTGACATTCAGGGGTGCATGTGTCCTGTGAAAGATGTGACATACGTATATTGCTCTCACAGGGCTTTAGAGTAAATTCCTTTTCCAGGGGCACAATATATAATATATTTTATTTTGAAATTGCATTAAAGCAGAGTGTGGTCAGAGTTCTACATCACTTGGGTTTCTCTGTTGATTCAGAATATGTAATTTGTTAAGTCCAGACTCTTTGGGCTCTTCTAACCTTCGTTAGATAGGATTTGTCTTATGATATACCTCCTCTCTTTCCTGTGTCTGTGCATCCTAAAACTGAATGTGTAGCAGGCATCACATCTTACATTTTATTCATTTACCTTTTCTCCTGAATTTTCTACTGGGGTTCTGGGTAATTGTTTTCTATCAGTCCACACGTGCCATGAGACAGTCTTGGTTTCAGCAATTGAATGTTAAACTTCCATATTCCTTCTAAAAATAACAAAGAAATTGTTTTGCAAACAAGTAATCTCCCTTCCTTCTGTGTGTATGTACCCTGTGGTGCAAAGCACCTGGTAGTTATTGTCAGTCTTGCAGGAGCTTTCACACTGGTATTTCTGGTTGGGAAAAGTGAGAGGAAGGTGATGAGGACCATTTTTTTCAAGTCCTAAGCATATATGTCCAGACTATAGGTTCTCAAAGCTTATTACTCACTGTTACTTAATTAATTTTACCTGCTTACTCTTCATTCCCAGCTGTCACTTAAAGGTGCAGGGAAGGCATCTGAACCAGGTGAACCCTGATGTTTCCCTAGTAAAGCTCTGTGCTACTGATGCTTTCATTTGCTGGTCAGGTCATCAGTAAGTCAAAAGTGGTATCAGATGCACAGAGAGCAGCAATCAGTAGATTTCAGCAGTTGTTGCCTTCCATTTACCTGCTTTTACACATTAAATTGCTCTTTTCCAGTGAAAGACTGCATTTTATGGGTTTATTGGTATTTCTAGAGAAATACAAGTTTTTATAGCTGGTGGACATGATGAGAAAAAGGTGAGTTTCTGATTGTACTTAATGATGTGTTTACTTATTTTAGAGACACATTTTGGCTTGCTTGTAATATTTATTATAGGTGTATTTTCTGAAACTTAAGTTGCTTTTCTGTAAACCTATCTGAACTAGCTGGACTGGTCCTTTTGGGGCTTGGAGTGTGTGGAATGTGTGAGGAATGCAGAAGCAGCACAAGTACTTAGTGAATCTACAGGCCTGGGGCCAGATTCCTGCCCAAGATGTAGGCTGCTGCTGTTAGCAGAGCTGGAAAGCTGGACCTCAAATCAAAATCAAGCTTACAGGGATGACACTGACAGTGCAGCTAGAACATAGGGTAGACCTCCAAATTCAGACTTAATTATGAACTGTGCTTATGTGCTCCATGTGGACATGGTTGAATGGTTTACTCTGCCCTGTTCCTTACTCTGCATCTGTTCCAAGCAACTCTGCATGAGCACGTTCAAGTTGTTTGCAGTGTATCAAGTGCTGTCTAGGGCATAGCGGCGCTGGAACAGTACAAAAATACCTGCCAGAAGCATGAGGAATCATTTTGGCAGGAGTGCAACTGTGCCCTGGTGACTCCCAGCTCTGCCACGGGTTCTTCCAGCGATCCCTGACAAACAGTTGCCATAAATACATTCCGCATCTCTAAGTTGCAACATCGGTCGTTAAGGTGCCTTTATGCACATTCTTTATGGTGTTTGTGTCACTGTACAGGTTGAACAAGTGTTGCCCTCAGGCAGCTCCTGTCTAGTAATAAATCCTGCTTTCAGCTGACAGATCCTTTCTTGCTGTTTTTCTGCAGGCAGCCAGTCCTACAGGAAGTGAGAACAGTTCCTTTCTTCGAGAATCACCTGTCACATTGCTGAAGGACAGAGCCAGCTTCCTGAAATGAGCTTTGCTGGCGACCCACCGAGGAGCCAGGGAGGTTACTTACATTGCACGGCCTGCGCCTTGCTCCATGATTCAGGGATTATCTGACTGGATGTATCTGCTGTCGTCTCTAAAGCTGGCGAAGACAAGGGCCTTGTTATTACCATTCAAGGTCTCAGCAGCAGGCCAGGACTGATAGGGGAGATGGAAGTAGTCCCAGTGTCTCTGATAGTTTACTGTAAATTGACATTGCCACCTTGAGAAGAAACTCTTGCTCTCTGCCCTCTGTGTCAGAGTAGATGACCTTTGGTGATGGTATGTAGGGCTCAGCACAGGTGTCTGACCAAGCAACTGTTTTACATCTTGTTTGCTGAACTAGCCTGCCACTTGTTTTGTTTCGTAAAGTATACCTTTTTGAATGAGTTAGGAGATACATACCTGTGTTCAAAAGCTCTGCACTAGGAGGGAAAATGTACACCACATGTGCAAGCTTTTATGCCTGGAGCAATCTTGTGTGGAGTGAGATCTGTGCTTGCCCAGCAGAGACTGGAAAGTGCTTCATCAACTTCTGATTGACCTGTGGCAGTGGAAAAATACTGTACCACTGCCCATGGCAGCATCCATGCTTACCTCTGAGGATTTGATAAGCAGCTTTATCTGCAGCAATTACTCCTATTTCTTCTTCCTACATTTTTTCTTAATTCTGCTGTTTAATATTTGTGGAATGAATAATCCATTTTTTTTTCCCACTGGAATGAAGAACCTTGTTTATTAATTCATAGAAGAAACCATGAGAATGTGAACAGAAGCAACTTTCTATTTACATGTGGTGGTAGACAATCTTCTGTGGTCTTTCTTGTTTTGTTTTGGTCGGTTTTTTATGTTCTTCATTTCTGAGCAGTTACTTGTTATGTCGTTACAGAATTTGTACTGGTTTTCAGTGAATATGAAGTGCTGGCAAGGCAAGAGAGATCAGGAAGCCCTCCACTAAATAAAAAAAAGCAGCATTTAGTTCTGCCAGTCAATTATGAAGCTAATGCTGTTTGTTGTTCTTTTTTGTCAAAAGAAACAGTGACCAGGAAACACTGAAGTCTTCACTGGGGGTTGGCTTTTCAGTAACATCCCCTCATGTGACACAGCTCTTAGGACAACTTTTCCAGAACTACAGTTTGCCATGGAACTTTGCTGCTGCCGAGGCAGAAATGCACAAAAAGCAGCGTGTTTGCCATAGGCAGACAAAAGCAAATGCTTTCAAATAAAAAAATGGGATAAGGTAAGGCTTTTGTTTTGGAGTTTAACCTTGAGAAACAAACAAGCCAAAGGCAAAGTAACTTCAATAGCGACATTACTTTCCCCTAGAATAAAGAGTTGTAAAACCACCAATCATTCCTATAGGACCAGAACAAAGCTTTATGTTTCTGTTGAGACTTTTAATTGTTCCTCTTGGTATGTGGTGGCAACCAAAGAGCCAAGGCCATTTCTTTGTGTAGTGTAGTTGCTATGAGACCACCAAGATCAGTAATGATGTGTCAGATGTTTGCAGAAAGAGCTAAACACAACTTCAGGTAACCACTTGGGATAATAGAATTTAAATTGGAATGAGGCTGTGTTGTAGGAGAGGACATCCCCTGTTAAAAATTTAGTTGTATTCATGTGGCAATAACAATTTACTGCCCAGTAACTTCAGGTGCCCCCAGACCTAACAAAGCAGGCAGAGTACGGATGTTAAACTCCAAAACTGTATAGGACATGAAGTGATTATAGACACTTGATAGCCCCTGTCACACAGATCTCCATGCTAGACAAAGAAATCACAGAAAACCTCTGATGTACTTAGATTCATCTCTCAGAACTGATAAGCACAATTAATGGGAAAATCTCCTCTAGTTCACAAAAGGGCAGTACTGAAAAATTGCCATAAAAACTCAGTTAGTGGTGTTCCTGGGTAGGCAGCTTTTCTTTTTCCTCTGAAATGTTTTTTTTTCCAGCCTGGCCAAGTTGTTAACACTGAAGTGCTAAGCAGATTAATTTGCATAGGAGGGTAAGGCAGACTGCTACAGCCACTGAGTTCTCTTTCTTTTACAGCAGTGCTGCATTTCATATTGGAGCAGATCTGATTCTGTGAGATGCAGAGCAGCTTTTGGGAAGTGTTGAGTGCAGAAATATTTTTTGTTTGTTTGTTTTGGTTTATTGTTGTTATGCTGTTGGTTTGGTCTTTTTTTGATGGAATCAAAAAAAAAAAATCTAAAACCTCTCCAGCTCTACCATTAGTTGAGGTCAAATCTGTGTCACTCCTTGCAAGTTGGCTGATGGTGATTGGCAGGTATGGCCACAACTGCTCCAGCAGATTAAGATTGATGAGAAACAAAGCACATCTTGCAGAACAGGACTGGAAGGAACAAGCTGAAGTCTATGTACTTGTGTGTTTGTTTCTTACTTGGGCCTATTGCAATGAAGAGCTCTACATGTATGTTTTTCCATGGTCAGCTCTTGGATATTTGGGTGTGTGAGTGTGGAGTCTGAAAACTGAGACCATTTTTTAGATTACTGCTTGAGAAATGTCATTTTCCAAATACTTAAGAAGATCTATGGATATGCTTAGAAATAAATTATCAGCTGAGTAGTCAGTTGAGAGGGCAGCAAAGTAATGTGTCCTTTTCTCTCTCTTGTTCACTAAAAGCACTTGTGATGCCAGTCAGAAAGTTTTGAAGCTAATGGAAAATGTTGATTGTGCCTTTGTTAGCAGGACTTGGCTCTTCAGGGTTGAAAGGTCCCTGGATAAAACTCAGTAACACACACATAACAAATTCTGCACCTCAGTCTTGAAAGTTGTTAGGTGTTTTTTGTATATGCCATGTAATGGCTATTGCTAGATACATCACCACCCTGGTAAATTCATAGCGGGAGCAGTGGAAATTGCCTGCCTGAATGAGAAGGGTGTGACTGTACCTCAAGTGACTGTAATTTTGTTTACCATAAGTAAATACAGTTATTGCATAGGACACAGAGATATGCAAGTGAAGTTTTTCTGGGAGCAAAGTACTATGTGTTGGTAGCATGCCTTTTGGATATAACTTCTCTATGTTTGGTGAAATCTTGTTTATGGAGAGTGTTAGACATAAATTACAGAAGTCTATTTAAATTTGCATGGAGGGCTCATTCTGCAGAAGTGCTTTAATATTATCTGGCAGTGACAGGGTAAAAATGCCTCTAAATGGCTTTTTTATTTCTTTTCCTTTTTGATATGTTTGTTTGTGATTTCATGGTCTCTTAGGGTGTGCATTTGTTTACATTTCACTCGGTTTTATTATCAACAAATTATCTCTGCAACAGTTTAGTCTCCACCTGAGTTGAAAATACAGCTCCATTCTGTTGAGACTGGCCTGCTCCTGCAGAGGTAGCATTGTGTACTCAGAAATGTTTCAAAGCAGGCACGAACCACTCATTGTTCATGGTCTCTCATGAGGAGAGCCCAGGCATGTAGGATGCCACCAGTGACATTACTTTGGTGTTGGAAGTATTATTTGTTGGAGAATTTAAGTGTGTATGGGAGGACAAGCAAGGAAGTTCTCTGGAGGTAAAATATTGCTGTGATGGTTTCTGAGATAATGGTTGCTTGGTTTGGCTTTGAGTTGCCTTCTTTAAACAAAGTTCCACTAGTCTTTATAAATCCTGTTGGGATTGTGGTGTAGAGATAAAAAGTGTTGCATTGAATTGAATCACATCTTTGAGTAGAGGTAGCAGAAAAACAAACAGGCTGCTCTCCTCCCAGTTATTTAAGTACATCCAGACTTATGTTTTAGCTTGGGTTGAATTCATCTTTGAGACAGAACTTCCTGGTGGTTTGGAAGTTCTTTCTTTCAGTCTGGGTGATACTGGGACAAGCCCTTTACCTGCTGAACAGATGTTGGGGAGCTGAGAGGTGCACCTTGCTCAGTGGGTGTACTTTATCTACCCCAGAAGTGCTTGAGGCCAAGGCCACCACATGGCACACTGAGCTCGAGGAGGTGTGTGGGCATGGTTAGCAAAGAGCAGAGAGACCTAGCCTTACGTCCACTGGCCCTGGTGGGAGCTAAGTACCAAAATACCTCCATGACTAAGCCAGGTGAAGTTCTCCAGGCTTCTCCAGGCTATGCTGCAATTCTCTAATCTCTGCTATTCATATAAATTCTAAAAGGAGTAGGACTTTAAAAATTTATCAACGGGTGAGAAACAAGATGCTGTTTCAAGGCAAACAAAACAGACTTTAAGACCAGACTACTCTGGACAAGCTGTATGGGAATCTGCTGCTGAAAGATTTAAATAAAAACCCAACATCTGGGTACAGAACATAGAACATTGTCCTACTACATTATCAGACCAGTAATTTTTCTAGCCTGGCATCTTGTCAGTGATTAGGATCTGATGTTTCAAAGGAAGTTTCTTCCCAACTCCAGGCTGTTTTCTGCCCTGCAATGGAAGGGCATTGTATTCAGTTACAGCATCGTGTCCAAATTTCCGCTCTTTAAGGATCTGATGCTCTCCAAACAACAGGCTGAGTGGCACACCCTAGGACATCTAATAACTTTCTGGAACATGTCCTCTTTTTATTACAAGTTCTCTCAGTAGTCCTTGGTATGTGGTCCAAGTTTCCAAGAAACTAGGGCAGTAATTTATCGCAGTGAAAGTGAAAATATTTCACACAAACAGTAAGAAATGAGGTGACGGCTTTAAATGTTTGTTTTACTCTTATCTCCTTCAAATGTGGGAAATGCTGTTCTTATATGATTTTAAGTCCACAGATTTGGGAAATGTCAGTTATTTTGTTCACTCTGAGTGTGAGTGACCTAGCACGGTATTTAATTTTTTAAAATGGTTTCCAGTATGCCTTGCTGGTCTTCATCTTAAAAGTCTTTAAAATGTTACTTCATTTTACTTGTTTTTCTTTTAATGTTGAGAACTAATTCTACCAAGTAAAAGAATAAATGGGATGAATAAAAATAAGTGGATATCTGAAACTATAAGGTGTATTCTGCAGATTATAAAGGTGCCTTAGATATTAAGCTTTAGGTGACAGCTATGAATGCTGAGGCCATTTGAAAAGCAAACTACCTGCTAAGGGATTTTAAGAGGTGAGGAAACCTCTCTCTACTGATCTCCAGGAAGAATTCTGGCCTTTGAAGCTCCAGCTTTCATTACAGATGCATAGTCCTCCTCCTCTGAAGAGTGAAAAAGTTGAGCTGAGGTGAGGATGGGATGTAAGTGCTGGAAATAGCAGCTTTGTGCCAAGTGATAGGGTTCCTCATTTGGTCTGCCATGTGCCGGTCTGACTGCCCTGGCCGTTGTCTGGATCCGGTTGACTGTTGGCAACGGTTGAATGCTTCCTGAGAACAAATCACTTTATTGTTCATGTCTGCTCATGCATTGCTTTTTGGGAGCGTGGTACATGTTGGTAGCAAGGAGCACGGCCATTATTACCAAGAGAATTCTTTGTCAAACAGTATGTCCCACTGAAATTTTCCCCCTTCTTTCCAGATGCTTTCCCCTGGATCAAATTTGTGGTATCCTAATAGACTGGCTCCTATTAAGCAGATGACTTTGGGTTTTTTGTGTTGTTGTTGTTGTTGTTGCTAACTCAGCAGATTGTGACCTATCATGATTTTCCACAAAACTGGCTCCTTTCTTTTTCCTCCTCTTCCAAGTGAGCAGCTGGGAACTGAAATGAGGTAGCTCTGGGACTTGAGGAAAGCAGTTCTGTTTCAATTAAGCCCATTCCATCCTCAGGCCTGTGGAAACTGGGCCGTTTGAAACAGCCAAAATTTCCATCCTAACTATACCAAAAGTTCCATGCCAGGGAGCAACTCGTCATGAGCCACCACCTCAGGGAGCGATCTGCAGGCAAAGCACAATGGCAGTTCTCAAGGCTCCCATCACCCAGTGTCCCAGCAATACTGCTACAGCAGCCAGCACTGTGGTGTTTCTGCAAAGATACAGGGACTGGGACTGTCCAGAGCGGCTGTGCCTGTGCAGCTACACTGCAACTGGGGGCAAATCATGGATTATGAGCCAGTACAACTCATCCTATGGCTCACAGTCAGCCTCAGTGCTTGTGTGGCTTGAGCAGCTTGGCCCTACTAAAGCTTTTAGACTCTACCACAATATACAGTTAAGAGCAAAAAGAATTTGGCTTGCTTCTTCCAAAGCTTACAAATTAGTCTGGATGAGTTGTCAGTCATATGTACATAGAGCTGACTTGAAGTTTAGAGTCATCTCCTCGCTCAAATTCAGGACCTGACCATCGCAGAGCATGGTTTCCCTTTTGAGCAGAATGGGAGAGAAATAATTTACTTTTTGTTTTCCACACAGATTAAAAACTTGAGTAGGTAAATGTCTGTTTCCTGTACCACAGTTGAAAACCTCATTGTGGCTTTGGGCAAGGTGAGAGAATCCTAAGACTGTGTTTCACACTAACCCTTGTTATCTTCATGACTGAAGATACAGGTGCTGAAGATGCAGGTTTTCATAAAGCTGTGATGAGTGTTGCAGGAAGATGAACCTAAGCAACTGCCAACTTCTACAAATCTTGCTGGGGCTTCCAAGGTTCTCTGAAATCACATTTTCAGAAACTTCCCAAGCCACCCAGAAATGGCAACAATGAGAACCAATTTCCTCACAGGTGCCAGCAGGATGTCTTGGCACCTGGGTCATGTTCATGCAGAGGGCAGAGACCAAGGCTTTTTAACCAAAACCAGGTGATTTTCCACCTTTCTGGTGACAATAGCACATTAGTGTCTATCATAGAGTCCCACCTGTAAAAGAGATATCCTTGCTGTACAGCTCATTGTTTTCATTGCTAGTTGCTGGTGAGATAGAAATGTCTTCTATTTCCAGCCAGTCCAGCTTGCCCTGAGCAGCTTTGAGGAGTAGCTAGTTTTCTACAAGCACTGACAGCAGGGGATGGTTTGAACCTTTGTGAAAGGCTGAAAATTTTGTTCAGGTGCTCAAAATAAGTTTCAGAAGAAACCTCAGCACGTGCACAAAAATCTGGCCCCATATCCTGCAGTAGTGGCCTCTCTGAAGAGCATCTTTGTAGTTTCCTGTCTGTGCTTCCTTCCCTCTCTAACTTTTTGTTTTGGTTGGGGGGTGGGGGTTTGCCTTATTTTTTCCTGCAATATGAATTATTTGATAGGGCTGGATCATGTTCATGTGTTACAGAGGCAAAAGAGGCTTTGAAAGGTGCTAGGCCCAGGCAGGAGCTCTCTGAAAGTTGTCTGGATGTTTGGTGCTTGGTGGCTGTAGTTCTCTTCCTTTCACTTGTACTACAGCAAGAAGAGTCCTGCAGCACATACCTGATCCCAAAGAGATCCTGAAGGACAGCTTTTAGTCTCTGGTATGCAGAAATCTCCTTCTTTTTGTTCTGGGGCTGATTAAAATCTCTCATTAGTTTTACCTTCTGACTTCTGAGCCAGTACTTTATGTAAAATCATTTCCTAATGAGAACAGTTTAGCGTAGGTTGGCCACTGAGCTGTTACTGTTGACAATAGTGAAAACTCTGGGTTTCATGAGAGGCCTCAAACCTTTCCTGGGTCATGAATGGGACAGTGGGTTACTTAGATGAGCTGGCAGAATATTTTACTTCTTTCTCACAACACTGACAATTGCCTGGGCAAAGCAGTTTTGGCAATTTGCAAGGCAAATTGCAAGCTGCCTTATCTTCTGTGAAGCCAACTGCTGCTGTTGACGCTTGATGTGGCCCACTTGTTTCTTTGAATGACCTTCCTCTGGGCTGTGAGTGTGGTTTGTACCGGGATTACCCTGTCCTTTCTAGAAAAACAGCTCCTGGGGAAATATGTCCTTGCTTAGGCGTGTTGGTGATGATGGAGGGGTGTTATCGCCACGACCTTAGTGGTGTCTTGTGGGTTAACCCTGGTGGGCAGCTCAGCCCCACACAGCTGCCTGCTGGCTCCTCCCCCAAAACGAACAAAACAGAGGAATAAAAGTGAGAAAATTTGTAGATTGAGATAAAGCCAGTTTAATAAGTAAAGCAAAAGCAGTGTGGCCAGCAAAGCAAAATAAGGAATTCATTTGCTGCCTCCCATGGGCAAGAGGCAGGTGTTTATCTGGTTCCAGGATAGCAGTGACAGTTGCTTCAACATGCATAACCATTACATGGGAAGAGAAAGACCATAACTCCTCCTTTCTCCCAGCTTTTATTGCTGAGCTCAAGGGCACATGTTTTGGGGTATCCCTTTGTTCAGTTGAGGTCACTTGTCTGTGCTCTATCCCCTCCCAGCTTATTGCACACTCCCAGCCTGCTGCTGGCAGGACAGCGTGAGAAACAGAGGTGGCCTTCATGCTGTATAAGCAATTGCTGCAACTCCCCTGCCTTATCTACACTGCTTTGGTCCCACATCCAAACCACAGCTCCGTACCATACCAGCTGCTATGGAGAAAGTTAACTCTGTCCCAGCCACAGCCCAGGCAGGGACTCTGTCTGTTCTTTGTGCAGTGCATGGAACCACCAAGATTATTGAGTGGAGCATCTCCCTTATGAGGAGAGGCTGAGAGAACTGGGGCTCTTTAGCCTGGAGGAGAGGAGACTGAGGGGGGACCTCATCAATATCTAGCAATATGTTAAAAGGTGAGTGTAGGGAGGATGGAGCCAGACTTTTCTCAATGTCATCCAATGACAGGATGAGAGGCAATGGGAGCAAGTTGGAGCACAAGAG
>JAOEGS010022704.1:41405-64492 GCA_025447755.1 Corythornis vintsioides | reverse complement strand
CAGGCAGGGGGGTTGAACTAGATGATCTTCTAGGTCCCTTCCAACCCCTAATATCTATGAATCTATGAATCTATGAAAAAATTGAAATAATTTTCTGTTGTTTCCAATAATTATAATAGAGAAAAATGAAAATGTTTATTTTGTTATAAAGATTGGTATTTTTCAACAATAAACTGGAAAATGGCAATGGTTCCTTAGAAAAAAAAGCCAGTTATCTGAAAGTGAAGTGTCATGTATGTGCGTGTGTGTGTGTACGTGTGTGGTTGTGTGTATGTGTGTGTCATGACCTGTATGCTGAGATACCATGGGTAATGCAGAAAGTCCTGTGAGATTCAAAATTCCTTGGAGTAAATTAAGGTGAAACAACACCGAACAACTGATCCATTTGGTAATTGTATTTTAACAAAGAAGTATTTTATATGTACTCTAGGAAAGCCTTGGTTTCTAATTCCTTAAAGTGAAATAGTTCATAAAAGTAGAAGAAAAAGATAAGAGAGAATAAAAGAGAGAAAGATATCACCACACTTGGATCCAGTGACATATCTCTGGACTGGTCCAAATCTCAAGTTCCTCGGTGGTGGGTGCATCCTAGGCAATATACTACTGTCCCTTTTTTACGCTTGGGATACGTGTGGCATCCCCTGACTTACACAGAAAGCTGGAGAGGCACTAACCACCGAGTGAGAAGAGGAGGGGCAGCCTTAACCCATAGATAACTAGATAATGAATGGACTTCTGTTATGACATACCCAATGCAGAACTTAAATACAGTTGTAGTAATGCTTTTAGACTATGATATATCAAGAATTGTTAAAAAAAAAAATTCAAACTGCGTCTCTGAAGAATATAGCTGAGTCTAGTATAAAAACTGGAATGCTGGAGATTAATGATCCTTGCTGAATGCACAACAAAAATCTGTCATTTTGAAACTTCAGATGGTGGGGAGATACAGCAACAGATGACTCTTGGCCTCTTTACATTCAGATGTTTTCAGTTCATCACAATTTCTAATTCCTTTTGTTCCATTACACTTGAATCTTGTCTGCTGGATGACTGTGCCATTCTTTCTTCAGCAAACGTTAGTTAGCTTTATACATAGACCCAGAAGTACCTGATGAAGACACTTACGTAGACTAGTTTATTTCTGTAATGCTTCTCCTCATTGTTAAAGCAGAAAATCCTGATTATGGCAGACCAACTTTCTGATCTTGTAAAACCTATTTTTTAAAATCCCATTTCTATATTATTTATATCTGCATGAAGATAGGGAGGCACTACAGAGAGACTTGGATAGGTTGCATCAATGGGCCAGTATTAACAGGATGAGCACTGGGTCCTGCACTTGGGCCAGAACAACCCCCATGCAAAGCTACAGGCTCGGGGAAGTGTGGCTGGAAAGCTGCCTGGTAGAAAAGGACCTGGGGGTTTTAATTGACAAGAGGCTGAACATGAGCCAGCAGTGTGCCCAGGTGGCCAAAAAAGTAAATTGCATCTGGCTTGTAGTAGAAATTGTGTGAGCAGCAGAAGTAGGGAGCTGATTTTCCCCCTGTACTCAGCATTAGTAAGGCCACACCTTGAGCATTGTGTTCAGTTCTGGGCACCTCAATGCAAGAGAGATATTGAGGTGCTGGATCAAGTGCAGAGGAAGGCAACAAAGCTGCTGAAGGGCCTGGAGAATAAATCTGATGAAGAGCTATTGAAGGAGCTGGGACTGTTTAGTTTGAGGAAGAGGGGAGACCTCATCACTCTTTACAGCTACCTGAAAGGACATTGTAGAGAGGTTGGTGCTGGTCTCTTCTCACAGCTAATTAGTGATAGAACAAGAGGGAATGGATTCAAGCTGCAACAGGGTAGGTTTAGACTGGGCATTGGGGAAATTTTTTTCCCTTAAAGAGTGGTCAGACTCTCCTCTGCAAGTGTTCTTTCCAAGTGTGAGAAATTTCCAAGGTGGAGGAATTCTGGTCTTCATTATACTTGTGGAGTCTTTGGCACATTTTTGAAGTTTTATGTAGTTATTGCCATTCTGACTTTTTTTTTTTTTTTTTTTTCTTTTTCTTTTTTTTTTTTTTTACTGAGGTCTATTTAAAGGATGTAAAGCATGCTGAAGGGTGTGGACATGATGTATTGGAATTCTTTTTTGGAACATCTAATGATGTTATTGGACCATCTATCTCTTATGGGAGCTTGCTCAAAAACTCCTTTTTACTGATAACTTCAGTTTAAAGATAATTAGTAAAATTTATTTTAAAAAAGAGTTGTCGAATAGGCAAATCTTACATTTAGAGTGCAGATAATTAATTTATTATTCAAATGAAATCCTCTGATACTGCTATAACCATTTGAGCATCTTTTTTTTTTCTGCCAGAAAGCTTTCTGCATCTGCTGTATTTAGAAATAGCTTTAGTAATGTCTCCTCAAAGTAATCTTTAGCAGTCTTTTTATGTTAATACAATTAACTTTCTATATTTATGCTGTGTTTGTAATTCAGTTCTATTTAGACAGGATTTTGAATTCTGAAGGATGTCTTTACCTCTAATAACATCTTTAATCTTCTGAATAATCATGCCTGGCATATTTGATCCATTGGATTAATCTTGTTTCATAGTATGTATTTACATTTAGTCTCTAACATGACTTCACATTAGTCTTCATACTGTCTGTATTTATTTTATTCTTTTATCTGCTCCTTCTGATTTCTCTTTGATGGAGCACTTCTTTTGTACTTTGTCTTCCAAATCTAAATATTACTGTAATTCTATACTTTTTCTCTGGAATATTAAATCTAAATATGTTACAGTCAGTCCTCATATGCCTTGTCAGGACTCTGGACTCTTTGAAATTAGGAAAACAACCAAACCCAAACCAATCTCACAAATCCCACAAAGACCTGCCAGCTCTAGGGTTGTTACTCCAATAATTCAGTATGTATTATAGCCAAATCTTTATATTATGCATCATCTCATGTTTTGTAAATAAGAGCTGCTGAAATATCTCATTAGAACTTACTAAGGCCTTACTGTCTTCCTCTCTGGTTTAATCATCCACATCTATGTTTCTTAGTGGTTTTCTAGTCCTTCTTCGTTTCTTCTTAAAAGAAGACAACATGATGATGATTCCATATTCTGCTTGAGCAGCTATACTGTTGTTCTGTGGTCCTTAAAAGAACCTTTCTAATACTTAGATCGGGTAATGGGTAATTAATGGGCAGATTGGGTCACTTCTCTTAGTCTTTTTAAAATAAAAAAATTGTGGTTTATGTGTTTTATTATTGTATAGTATTTTTTTTCAACTGGTCCACCTGGAAGAGCTACTGTATCCCTGTTTGGCCACATAGGTTTGGTAGGTTTGGGACAAGTTTGTTGGTTGGGGTTTTTTTGGCTTTTGTTTTTGTTTGGTTGGGGTTTTTTTGATGTTTGTTTGTTTGTTTGTTTGTTTTGTTTTGTTTTTCCTCTAAAAAGGTCAGTTTCACTTCACACTAATTAGCAACATCGGATTTTTGAGTGTTCACTTCAGCATCTGTGGTTATGACTTCAGTTTCCAAACTTGTAGACTTAGCCAAGTTTTTAAAGATCTAGGGCATTTGTTATATTTCCCATGATATGTTGTTGTGTAAAAATCTAAAAAATTATTCTAGTTCCTTTCTTACCTTTTCATACTGATCTTGTGATATTCCTCTACATGATCGTCTTAAGTCTAAAATATTTAGCCTCTGTGTGTATTTGTCCTTTCCATCACTTCAAACAAAATTTTGTCCTTATTTCAGCCAAATGTTGCAGGTGGATGAGTTTCTTGTTGTCAAGTGCTCATTAGGAAACATCTTTAGTCCACCTCATTCTGGTTTTTAAAACTTTGCTTTTTCACTGACTTTCCTCTTCCCCAGCTCCTTCAGCTGTTGAAATTGTTTCTGCAGTCTGTCATAGTAGTGAGCCTTGCTAAGTCATAGGTTGTTTAAGCAAATAAACACAAATGCCTACCTGTTTTGTTTGTTTTGTTTTGTTTTTTACATCCAGAAAGAAATTACCAATGCTCCAGCAACTTGCATCAGTTGCCTCCTAGTTTTTATATCCAGAATATGCCATTTGCATTTATATCCCATTTAAAAGTGTATACTATAAGTGTTAACTTACAAAAAGAGATTTGCCTTGGTGTTACAGAATAGAGGAGTTTGGCTTACTTAGACAGCTTTTTGGTCCATAACTTCTACCTTCATGTGACTTTTCAGACTTTATTGAGGTTTCTGGGACAATCTGTCATTAGACAAGGATGGCAGATGTAAAGAAGACATAATTTGTTTGGTGGAAAATAGCTTCAAATTGAGATTAATGAGGTTGTTTATAAGATTTGACAAAGGCTGTCCTGATATCACGAGATTTAGTGATGTCCCCATTATTTGCTCTAATCTAATCAACTTATTTATCTAAACATCTTTGTAATGTAATCAAGAAGCTCTCAGACTTTTAGATTTATTTTCTTTTATTTTTAATATATTAGAAAGTGAAATAATTACTTTTCTGATGAAGAATTTCTGCCTTTAAAAAATTAGTTTTCTTTGTGTATCTCTATCTCTATATCTCTATCTCTATCTCTATATCTCTATCTCTATATCTTTTAAGTCTGAGAACACCCCAATGAAGTGGGAATGTACTGTTGTTCCTGTTTTGAAAGGAGCTGGCTTTTGGTGGGACATCCATCATCTGGATGGATGTCTGTCAGCTGAAAAGATTTTAAATTACATTCCAAATGAGAGGGTAGTTGGTGGGAGCAGTTGGAGGCATGGGAAGACTTGAGAGCTGGGTGCATGAATGAAGTGATGTGGAATAGCACTTTACCACTCCTGTGTTTGACTTTGAGGCAGCTGGCAACATTAGTGTAATCTGTATACCTGGAAATGGAGTTTGAAATACTTGAGGAGTTACCAAGTGTTTAGTAGTCATCTGGGAAAAAGGTGTATTAATTCTACTCCCCGGTATTTTGTCCAAAGGACTGCAGTCCATGGCTGGCTCAGTGAATTAGATGGTAATGCTCCATTTTCGTACGTGCTGATGAACTCTGGATGGCTTTAATGAGTCCTCCGGGGCTATTCTTCATTCCAGCCATGTAGGTATTCCAGGCCACCTCCTCCTCTTTCTGCTTGGTGAGTGGAGAAGTAATGGGAGATAGATTTGTAATCTTCCTGATGTGCATTGAGGTTCAATCAGTGAATGATAATCCTCCAGAATGTTTTTGCAATCTGTGGCCACAGCCTTTTGTTATGATCTCAAGAGTGTTAATGAGCATTGGATCTGAACAAAGTCTACAGGGATAAAACTTAGGGAAAAGGGTGCTTAGTCCATGCATTCTTACTGGGTTTGGATATGGAATAGATGCTAAACCATCCATCCCTGGCAAAATGGGAGTAGTTTTGGGCATGCTTGGAAACATAAGTCAATACAATGCTAGAACTCCACTGAGAAAAACCTAGGTGCCCATAAGATCTTAAGTGCTGAAGGATAGACTAAAAGTTCAGGCTTTATGCTTTTCTGTCCAACCTAAAATGCCCTCACTTGTAGGTAGTTCCTTGAGGCAAGTGTTTGCTTTTGGTCTACAGTTCTATATGGCAACATGTTAATATCATACAAGGAAATTGAGAGATCTCCTCTATGCTCATATGAGTGATTTTACTATCCATTTACCTGTCACTGGCTGACAGTTGGAACTAAAGTCAGGCAATTGGCAGTTTGCTTCTTGGGTTCTGATAAAGAAAAAACAATTTTACCTGTAGTTCTCTTAA
This sequence comes from Corythornis vintsioides, assembly GCA_025447755.1. NCBI lineage: Eukaryota > Metazoa > Chordata > Aves > Coraciiformes > Alcedinidae > Corythornis > Corythornis vintsioides. Next base: position 58,722 of record JAOEGS010022704.1, on the reverse strand, counting down.
TAACCTTCTGTATGTATGTCTAAGGTAAGGACCACTGAACTTCTCTTTCTGATATCTAACATTTAATGTGTTCACAGCTGTTCTGTTTTTCCTCTTTGTTATATAATCTCAGAAGAACTGTCAGTTATAGCTAATAGAGGATTTTTTTTTGTTGGTGTTTTTCTCTTACCCCTTGCTTCCACTTAAGTAGAAATTAGGGTCATAATGCAGCATGGAAATGCAGTTTTTCATAATAACATCCTATAGCATCCCTATGTAAGTTATGACATGCATACCTCTTCAGTAGTCATCTGCCTTTCAAGTTTGAAATGAAACTTCAATAATCTCAAACAAACCAGAGGACTAGTTCTGGGTTCTGTCTTCTTCTATTAGTTTGAGTCCTGGGACATGATGCTTTGTGAACTCCAGTGCTGCAAAACAAACTTATGTTCAGAATGCTGATAGAGATAAATGCTGTCATTTTCTTTCATTGACTTTAATTTCCTATTGGTCTTTATTCAGATTAAATAAAAGATCTATGTTAGGTAAAGGATTCAGTTGACTGATCTAGAAGTAGTGCATATTTCTAGATCAGGTAGCTCCTCTTTAGAAGCTTTGAACTATTACAGCACTTGTAGTAAGCATACTAAAGAAAAAAAACCAAACCCCCAAATATAGTTATCTTTTTCTTTTGGCTCATGGGTCATAAAAAGTTCTACATGCTTTCTCAGGTACTGGTAGTTGTGAAATACCTGATAAGATGTGCATTTAGTGCTGTTTGTTATATTAAATACAACATGTTAGAATTTACTGACCACAATAATATTATTTTTGCTAAAAATAAAAGTTTTTCTGCTGATACCTGTTGATTGCAAGGAAAGGAATCAAGACTTTCAAAACTCTATATCCATTATGAAGAAGCAGATGTAATATGTTCTATGTAACAAACATAGGAAGTCTTCTTAAAGACTGTAACAATGTTAAATATTAAAATATAGAGTAGAAAATTTCTGAAAACCTTGTAACAGATACTACTACAAAAGATGGTAATTTGAAAATACATTTACAAGGAAATAGTTTCTGTTTAATTTTACAAAGAGGGAGATGATAACTTTCTATATACATTGGTTTAGTATTTGACAAAACTGATTATTTCACTCAACCATATTTCAAGGCTATATAATTATATCATTAAAAAAAAAAAAAAAAAAAGAGTTCTTGCAGAATGTTATTCTACTGTATTTTTTTCCAGAGCTGGAGCAGTTTTGGGAGAATAAATGCTCTAAGCTGGCTTCTGTTGCCCATTTCCCTCTGTAATCTTACTAATTTATGGGATCTTTTGAAAATTACTTTTTTTTTTTTTTTTCAGTTCTTCTATGGGTAGTAAACTGGTCTAATTAATTGCATGTGCATGATTAAGGGTAGCATTTTCACTTCTGGCGTTCAGATTGCTTTATACAATCTTTGAGATGGAAAATGCAGCTCAGGATGTGATTAGCTGGCTCACAAACTTGTTGTGTGATGTGCTGTCAAGTCAACTAAGGATCCCAAGTCTTTTTTCTACAGAGTTGCCCCCTAATCTGTCTTCAACCTTTGCCAATGCAAAGCCAAACCAAATGGACCTTTCTCATCCTCTGTGGAGTCTGTCACTTCTGTTGGTCACCTTTGACATTCATGACCATCTCTCATGAGATCCAGCTAAGCATATCCCTGAATAAGCTCAAGTCCATTTCCTATTATCCAGAGTTTTTTCTTTATTCCATTACTTGCCTTCCCCCCCTTCCCTTAGAATCTTAAGCTTACTATCTCGCAGTTGCTGAAGCCAAGGCAGCTGCTGACTTCCACATCCCTGATGGGCTGCTTTTTCAAATTTATGAGTAGAGAATTCAGAAGAGCAACAGTCCTAGCCAGTTTGTTCAGCACTTGTGTCAATACTTGCCCTCAATGAATTTGAAATCCGGGTTGCTCATGCCATACTGTGTTGATTCTCCAGGAAATGAACTGGTGGTTCTATCCCACCTTGAGGTACAAGGGTGTGTGAAAGCTTCCTTGTTGCTCTGTCCCGTGTCTGCCTTCCAGCACACAATTCCAGCACCTCAAGATCTTGGTTTAGTCAGGTTTAGAAGGTACTGTCCTCATGATTCCCAAATTTCTTTTGGTATGTAGAAGTAGTAAATAAATACAGATGTAGTTTATGTCAGAATGAATGTGACTGCCATCCAAAGGCAAATGACTTACTTGTCATAGGCTTGTTTTTGTTTCCATGTGTTATATGACACATGAACAGATGAGTTTGTGTTGTGATTTCTGCCTCAGTCTATCCATTTGTTCTAAACAATCAATTATATCTACTCTTCTGTTTCTTCTTCATAGAGAGATGCTTCTTTTGAGCTGTTTGTGTTTCCTAATCTGCATATCCTAGAACCAAGATATTAAAAAATTCACTATTACGTTGTGATAAGTGATCTTTCCTGGTGGTAGGTGCAGTGTAGGCAGCAATAATCTGATTTAATGGAATGTGTTGAAAAGCAATAGCTAATTTTTTGGCTAGTTTATTCTGAAAGTAAAAAGCAAACAAACTAACACACACAGCTCTCCCTCCCCAAACCCTCCAGTCTACTAAAAGCCTGGAAATGGTAGCGTGCTGCAGCTTTTCAGATGGTTTTTAGGAAGACACCATTACAATTGTGATGGTGTGTTTAATTCAATATTACCTATTTAAGTCTTCAGAAGCATTGTATTTTTTTTTTTTTTCTGGGGTTGAAATTTTATGAGAAAGAACCAAGAATACAAACTCGGTTGTTTTTGGAAAAGATTTGTTAACTCTACACTTAGCTAGCTGACTGTATTTTTAATATTCTGTTGTTTTTGATTGTGGAGAAGAATACCTTGTGTAAGGTGTTACTGTCTGCTTTGAATTATAATGAACACACAAAATGTAAAGAATATGATTTAATTTTTAGGATTTTTAACATTTATTTACTGTGGATTACGTGTTTCTCTTCGGTTTTGTGTGTACCACCTGTTTAAAAATACATATTAAAACCTGACACAGGCTTCAAGCAGTCAAGAAGTTGAACAAGTGGCCCTTGTCAGAACAGATAGAAGTGGAAAGGCATGGCCTGTGACTGCAGCAGCCAAACCACAGGAGCCAGAAGGAGGACGGAGAAAGCGACAGATGGTAAGTTTTACAAATTTGAGTATTAAAATGTAATTCTGAAATTATTTTGTAGTCTCATTTTTATGATGCCATAATTAAGATGAGTGTCTTACCAGAATGTCAATAGGTAGTTAAGAACTTCCACTCAGAAGATGATTGTAATTAAGTGTTAGAGTACATATTTATTAAGCATATATTAAGTTTATTTTCAGACTGTGTTTCCCTAGGGATCACTTTAGGGCTTATTCAAATGCATATTCAAGGAAAAGTAAGTTTTTCCAAATTTGCAGTCTGACAAGTAGTTTATATTACATAAAGTTATGTAAATAATGAAGATTAGCACAAGTGAATATTTTCCAAATAAAAATTTTACTGAGGTACTTGGGTCTCAGCTAATTTTCTTTTTCTTTATTCTGCTTAAAAGTACTACTACTGCTGGTGGTAAAAATTATGACCTAATCTTTGTAAAAAAGTGCTTTGGGAAGCAGTGCTCAGAAGCTGGAGCAGTGTTTTATTCTTAAGATAATTGCTTGCAACAGTAAATAAACCAATACTTTAGTTCTGGGATATGAGATGACAGTATCTAATATTTCTAGCAAGCACATTCTTGATTAGTAGGACAGATCAGTTTGTACACTGCTATGGAGAAGTGAAAGGCAGAAGAGGATGAGGAATTGGCTGTCATCCTTCTGTTGTTTCCATTTTTGAAAATGCCATCTTGTTTTATGTTAAGGACCATTTCCTATACTCCTCCGGGATTTAGTTTAGTCCTGCCCTAAAGGACATACTGTCTTCTCTTGTGTACTCTGTATGAGATACCCATACTTCCCAGCAGAGGTACCACATTTTTACCTGTGTTCAGTACTGTCTGTGATTAGTGTGTTTCAGTAGTGTCTGTGACTTGACAATTCAAAATCAAATCATTAAGACTTCTGTTTGGAATATTCTGTTTTTGTGAGCTGATTAACCATTGTAGTGAATTACTTTACATAATTTCTGAGTGGTAATGTAGATCTGATACATGATGTTATTTTCCTTAGGTCAAATGAAGCAGAAAGCCCAGTTGTTTCAGATACGCTTAGCTTTATTCCTGATTCTTTAAACTTGTTAAAATCATTAGGATATGAATTTTATAGCTGATGTTTCTCACTGGGTTAATATTTACTTAGAGTATGTTTGTTTCCAGGTTCCTACTCATAAAGATGGAGAAAGAGTAAGGTATTTTCAGGATGATGATGATATGACTCTGAAGGATTTGGTCAAAAATGAGAAGATGAGAACAGCAGAGGATCAAAACTCACTGTTCATGCATATGGCATTGAAGGTAAGGTGCTGTGTGTATGGCTTTTGAATTAATCATTTTATTATTGGAAATATCAGGGAGGACATGAGGTCTCAGTGCTCTAAGTATGTTCCTTTGGGTTGAAAATTCTGATTGTGTAATAATCACAGAATCACAGAACATTTAGGATTGGAAAAGACCTCAAAAGATCACCTTGTCCAACCTCCCTGCCGAAGCACGATCACCTAGATTAGGTCACACAGGAACATGTCCAGGTGGGTTTGGAATGTCTCCAGAGGAAACTCCACTGCCTCTTTGGGCAGCCTGTCCCAGTTCTGTCACCCTCACCATGAAAAGTTTCTTTCTCCTTATGCTTCCATTGACCCTCCTATGTTCCATCATCATTGTATGTCCCTGAGCAGAGCCTGGCTCCATCCTCCTGACACTCACCTTTATATATTTATCAACATCAGTGAGGTCACCCTTCAGTCTCCTCTCCTCCAAGCTAAAGAACCCCTGCTCCCTCAGCCTTTCCTCAGCAGGGACATGTTCCACTCCATCATCTTTGGAATTCTATCTCTTGCATAGATAGCAGTATGAAAGCAATAATAATATATTAGCAAACAGATCATTGTTTTACTGAAGTAAGTACTCCTAACAGGAGAAGAATCACCTTTCCCCTGAAACTCAGCTCTCTCTCGCTTCAGTTTCAGCTGTGGGACTTGCCACTACCTGCCCTTTTATGTAACTGACTCCAGCAACAGAGATGCAGGTTGCTTAAAAAGCAGTCTCAAAATTATCAAGAGTGTGTGTGTGTGTGTGTGTGTGTGTGTGTGTGTGTGCACATGCAACTGCCCAATCACAAGGCTGGCTAAAACTGACAGCAGTTTGTCTCTACATCAGAAGCAGGGTGAAACCCTCCTTCCCATCAAACCTGCCAGGGAAAACTGAACTGGAATTTAGCAAGAGCTTAGAAAAAGTGTATGAAGACTTTTTCTAAAGGAGGTCAGTAGCAGATGCATAGTGGTGGATTTTTTTTTCTTATTATTACACAAATGTCAATATTCAGCAGCAGCTACAGCAACAGTGGCAGATGAAGCACAGACTGTTCAGGAACATTTACTTTCTTAATCAAGTCTGTGTAAGATGGATCTGGTAGATGTTGCCAAAGTGATGGACACCTGCATGCATGCAGAAAACATGGTTCTTTTATAGAGGTGATGGTGCTGTTTCTGTGCCTGCAGAATTCAACACTTTAGAAGGGTATACTTTCTGACAATGTGTTGTACATTCATAGATTACCTATGCCAAGCAAAATAGGTTTTCCACAAATTAGTGATTAATAAAAGCAGCATTTTCTTAGGGTTTAGGATGTCTCTTACATCTAAAGAGGTGATAAGGAAGAAATGTGGAATTTTCTCTAAAGAGAAAATATTTGTAGGTTATGAGGGACTCGCTAGTACTCAGTGCTAACTGTGCATGTATGCCACTGGTGAAAATACTCTAAGGGCGTGAACACCCTCCCAAAATGGGATAGATTTTTTTTTTTTAATAAATCCAAGGGTGGGCAAACAGAAGAATAAAAAACTTCTGGAGGTTAAAAGGAAAATAAATTCCAGAACCCAACTATTATTTTAAAATTACTTGTTGTGTGCTAGTAAGGAGAATGGAAAAGAGTGTGAGCCCAGCTGGATTAGAAGTAAGCTTTGATAAGAAAGAGTGAAAATTTATCTTGAGGGATTTACTTTAAGTAATCATTTTGAGTTTATTAAAACACAAAACTAGGAGTTAAAGTCAGTAGAAGCAAGAAGCCTGTAGGAATGTGGCGTTGTAAAAACCCAATCAATATAAAATTAGAGCATTTAGGAAAGCTAAGTGCATGCCAGAAGAGCTAATGAACTATTTGCATTAATATCCTCTACAAACGAGGTCAGAGTGATTATTTTGGATGAGCCATTATTTACAGGGAGTAGAAGAAAACTTGTCACAGGTTATCAGCATCAGTAAAATGAATTTTAGCTCAAATTTATAGAAATCCATTATTTTAATAAGAAACTTGAATTTGAGATTAATAGTAACAAATAACAAAACTGAGTAGTCCTCACCTAAGTGATCTGAAAGAAGTCAGGCGTGACATGCTAAACTACAAACTTGTAAGTTTAATCTTTATTCACCCTGAGGAATAGAAAACTTCAAGTATAATGACAGTCTTTAACAAGAAAACAGAGGGCAGGAGTAAATTGTTATTTTTATATTCTAAAAGGAAGTCATCTATGGATTCATGCAAAATTTCCTCTGTTCAACACATAAATCATCTGGAGGAAGGGATATTTGGGACCTGACAATATGTTATTCTTATATAATTAATCAGGACTGTCAAAATTAGGGGTCAGTATAAATTTTAAATTGCGGAATTTCAAAACAGAAAGCTGGGATTTTTCCAACATTATGAAACATACCTGAACTGATTCTTAAGATTTGCTTCAGAGAGTCTCTGGAGAATCATACATATTTTAGTGCTGCGAGTCATCTGTCCTGTTTTGAATGCTGTCTGAAAGACATTATAGGCATACAAGGAATTAAGTTGTCTATCTCAGACGCAGGATATGAAGTTATAGACCTTTCAGATACGGAGAAAGAAAACTCACCATAGGCATTGAGGCAATAAATTCAGATTAAAGTGAGAGGTGATGAATGCAAAATAATGGTAATTGTGAAACTGAGTAAAGCTGTAACTGTGCATATACCACCAGGGGCTGTTACTGCTTGATTTGAGAGTCATTGCAAGTCTGCATGCGTCATCCCAGTGCTGGTGTGATTAAAAAGTGAAATCGAATTTTGAAGACTGTGAAAAAAGGGAGTTCAGGACCAGTGTATACCAGATAAGGCCACCCATGGTGCAGCCATAGCTTGAATGTACCCGAGCTCCTAAATTATACCCAATGGTCAAAGGCACAGAATGGTGGCCATTTGAAGAAAACCGAAGTAAGCAAAATTTCTTCAGCCTGGAGAGAAGAAAGGCAAGTGGTAGACTAAAACACATAATTAACTTAAAATATTAACAGGAAGTGACTATTTTTATTTCTTATATGCAGAGCGGGCAGAGAGCAGAGTTTATCATGAGGGAGGGATTTGGTTGTTCCTTTTCAGTGAAGAAGGAAATTGTAGAATTTGTGCTGTAAAGCATGAGATGCTGTGGAGGCCTTAATTGTGAGTGGGAGAAAAAAAGATATATAGACTTTGTGATGTACGGTTTCATTGGTGAATATTAAATAGGGAGATCTATATAGTCTTTGGCTCAGGTGTTCCACAGGGAAGTGCCAAGAGCTGCAAGTCTATAGTGGACGTATCAGTTCTATGGGCTTTGTTTCTACTGTTCCCATACATTTTTGTCATTGCTGGAGATTGATTTGGTAACATAAAGTGGTCACTCTGGGTTAGAGTGAGCAGCTCAGTTTCATATGTTTCATTCTAAAAGCTTCTTTTTTTCTTGTTTTCTTTTTGTTTTGTTTTGTGGGTTTTTTGTTTGTTTTGTTAGTGCTTTTTTTCGTTTAAGGATAATATTTCTTAATGTTACAGAAATGGATTGTGTTTCCTGGCTCATTTAGTTTATTTATTTAGTTTGAAAAGCATCTGAAGTTCCTACTGACTTCAGTAAGCTTTGGGTCAGATGCTATGTCCTGTGGGTTTTTTTAGCTACTAGGCAAATATGCACTACATCACATGATTTTATTAGAACAAGCTTTCAAGATTGATTGAGCTGTATTATTTAATTACTAGATAAGTGTGCTGAAGCATGTGCTCAAAGTAGATGGTTTTGTCAGTTATGTCAGTGCATTTTTTTAGCTGTTCAATTTTTAATTCATAGTGCTGAAGTTCTCTACAGGTGATTCCCAGCTCTTGACCATCACAAAATGTGATGGTCTTCCCCAGATGGTGATCGTATCTTAATCATAAATTAAGAAACTGGCTTCTAAGCATCCTGAATTTTCCATTTCTTTCCATGTCTGTAGAATGCATTAATGTCACAGCATTAGAAGATCACTGTTGTCACTGCAGAGTTGATGGCATGGGTGTGATCACAGATGCTATAGATGACTTCTTCGTGTCCTTTATAAACCTTACTATGTAGAGTATGTGCATTGTGATCTGGAGCTCAGTGAGACAATCTTAAAACATTTTGCATCTCTCCTAAGTGGGTTCTGCAAGGTGTTTTACGCCCAGCAGGATGTCTAGCAACAAAACCTCTCTTGTCAGTTTTAGATATATTAGATATATTAGTTTGTTAATATATCAGTACACTAATTTGACACATATGAATTATATTCACTTTGTGCCTTAATTTGAGAAGTGGAAAAAGTATCCACATAAATGAATCTGTTATCTTTCAGAAGAGCAGTGGGAGGAAACTGCTCAAAGTCTATAAATTATACCCTACCAAGGATGGGAAAAGGGAGATTCTATCCCTTAATTTCTCTTGAATTATTTAATTAATCTTATCAGTCTGGTCTGCTTTTGTTGAGGGATTTCCTAGCAGCGGCCACAGAGATAGAAATTATCATCCACTGAGACAAGGCAATTGCTTTTGAAGAATGAAATACAGGGTATATTTTCACCACAACCTTTCTATAAGGATCACTACTGCACAATTGTTTCTCATTGCAGTGGTGTTTTTGCTTCTGTAAGTTATGATGTCAAATCTGATGCCAACATAATTTGCAAGAAAACAGGTATTTGGTGGGTGGCTCATCCTTAGATTCACTTCGATACTCTTTTCAGTTGAATGGAAAACAAGCCAAAATTTGTTTGAATTATGACATTTACGTTTTTTTTTTTTAAACCTCTTGCATTTCTTAGTTGTCTTAAAATCACTGGCTGCTCAGCCAAGAGAAAAGTTAGACTACAAACTGAAGAGGCTTCTGCCATAATAGAGCCAAGTATGTCTACATTTTTTTGTTCAGAACTTCTGTCTTATGGTCAGATTGTATTTTTCCATGTTGTCTGTGTTTTTTTTAGACCAGTGTAAGTTCAGCATCTGGCAGCAAGGTGGCTTCCCAGTTCTTACAGCCCTTTGGTTATGTGGTATGATCACCCATACTGTGAACTTACCAAAGTGAACAGAGGAGGCTAAACCCTCCCTTGCTACATCACCTCAATCTTACGCAGCGTGTTTGCTCCTACAGGGTGTTGAACCAGCCAGCCCGTTCCCTATGCAGTTGTGGCTGTGGCCAGATATGGTTACCAGTAAACATATAGACTACAGCACTGTTACTTTCTTCATGTATTTTCCGAGGGCTTTTACCACTTTCCCAGACTATGCCAAATAGAAAATTCCAGCCACACAGTTTTTGAGGACCGAGAAAATCAGCATTGCTGTCACAAATAGGATGAGGGAAACAGAGCAGCACATTTTATGGCTTTTACTCACCTGATTGCTCTGCTCCACATCAATGTCATTTTCCTGATATTTAGTGTTTTGATGGTATTTCAAATTATATACAGATTAGTTGTTATGAATCTCTGAAAATAATGACAGAATTGCAGTTTTGTAAAGGGAGATGGAAATATTGAAATGAAAAAAATTCACAAAAGGATTTACTTTCTTAAATGCGACTTGGAAGAAATGTCAGTACATAGACCCAAAATCTGTATCTCTGAAACCTCTAATTCTATTACTATTTAGCAAGTGAAGATTTGTATGACATTAATTCATGTCTGACTTCCACTGAAATTCAGAGGCTAAACATGGTCAAGTCATACTCATGCTTGTAAGATTTTTACCCCTGTAATTTTTCTTTTTCTCAAGCACTCTATGAAATCATGGAATCCTAGAACATTTAGGTCTGGAAAGGGCCTCCAAAGGTCATCTAGTCCAGCCCCCCTGCAGTGATCAGGGAAAATCAGATGGAGGGAATGTCATCTCCTTGCTATTCATTTGGCTGTTGAGCCCGTTTTTAATTTGTGTGAAAAGCAAATTACAATTTGTAGTTCCCATCTTGACCATTCTTCCTTTTTCAGTCATAGTTCTAATACAACCCTGTTGTCCTTGGGGCTCATCTCCTGTTACTTTTTGACTTCTGTTCATAGGTGGTTGATGTCAGTTACCTCAATTTCAAATACAGCTTTTCCCATATCATGCTGTGCATGCTCTTATGTCAAAGAGGAACATCATGAAAAAGTGTCAAATCATTAATTTGTGAAAAGCTTTTTTTAAACAAAAAACCAACACTAATCATTTTGACACGTGGAAAACCAGCAAGCCTCAAAGTCCGGTTCTTTCATGTTTTACTATTATACCTAAAGAAAATAACTGTTTGCAGTTACTGTATTTCTACTTCTTTCTTCAGCTTGTATAGCATACATGCGTCTCCCTGCTACAGAAGCATGATTATAGGATACAAAAAGGTCAAGGAGATATTTGAAAATGGAGGGGTTTTTTTTCCCTGTAAGTTTTAGAGAGAAAAGTATGTGTGAAGTCTTAAGTTTTCACTACTGATAGCTTTAAGTACCCTCTCTGTAGTCCCTTCTGCCCTTGACTGTTTTAAGTAGTTCAAGTTTCCCATATTAATTTTGTTAAAACTTAAGTAGTCCATTCACTGATGTCAGTAAATGCTTGTGAGTATATAGAGACAGATTTCTAGAACATTGTCTCAATAGAAATTGCTTTCTATTTGTATGCATAAATTCTTCTAAGGTTTTTTTTTTTAATTACATTTTCATAAAAGTAAGTGAGAAAGATTAATTTGTGTTGTTCATATGACCATTTAAATTTTGGCTATAAACGCATTTTGTTTAAAAATCCCTGCAGTAGTCCATAACATGAATTTAAGCAGTGAAAAATACAGAACTGCATTAGTGGTGCTGACCTTCATTTACAAGTTTAAATGGGTATGCTGATATTAAAGGTTTGCAAAACAGGGTTGCCTTTCCCTGGTTCTGAGGTCTGTAAAATGGAAAATTGCTTTCAGCCTTATAATTTTTACTTTTTATGCAAACCTACATGTTGCACATCTTTGTGTTTCCATCACGATAAACCAAAATAATAATCTAGAAACATTATAAAAGCTGAAGAGAGCAGAATGTTGCTGCTAGTATTGCCTAATAAACCTTTTTTTTCTCTTTCTTCACATGGTGAATCCATTCTAGCACAGTATTTATTAGGCACAATAAAACACTTAATAAAGCTCTGGTGCATCTTTGCATTTTACATTTATTTAAAGAGCTATCCATGTGCATGCTTTGCTCTAGAAAAAGAAAAAATATAGAAAAAAAACAAAAGCAAAACCCAAGAGAAAATAATTTGAAGCACCTTGTTCTGCCTTATGCTGCATTTCAGCTCAATGCACTGAACAGCTTCTGTATATTGCATGGTCACAAGTTAAAGCTATTCCTGTGTGTAGAAACTAATCTGAAGCAGTGGCAGCTGGATTAGGAGAGAATACCTGGGAACAGGCTTCATTTAATTGACTTCCATATAAAGTTTTATCTATCCTAGTAAGTAATTATAGCAAAATCTAGTTTTCATTTCAAATAACAGAAGCAAAAAGGGAAGGAGGACTGTGGTCCTTACTCATCAACATGATTCATATTTTCCTGGTGGTGTCGTAGGTCTTCAGAGCTTTCTGTGCATTGATAGGTTCAAATCCTATGATACTATGTGTTTAATGTATATTTTACTGGGATGATAGATAGGTTTGGGAATGCATATGTGCTGAACTATATGTTGAACTTAACCTACAAACTCGTATGTTTGTGGTCACAGGGAGTTTGGAGTTGCAATAAAATTAATGTGATAAAATTCTATCTTGATTTCGCTTGGTCGAGTGCTATTTCTGATCAGAAAGACTGTCTTCTGAGGTGATTTTCCTGTAAACAGTAAGTGCTAAATGCTGAATAAATGTAAATGTGATGAGATTATTTGGAAGTCACTTGGGTTTATATTCTAAAATAATAGTTTTTTGCAGCTTCCCAAAATATGAGTACAACATTACCGAAATATTAACTCTGTCATTTAAAGTTGAAGACGTCAGTGTTGCCATGACAATTTAAAAGTGATATATTTTATACAATCTATGGACTTTTTTTCACAAATTTTCAAGCAGATGCACTTCTGTTATCTTATATAGAAGCAACTTTAACTATGATTGTGCTAGTGGGAAAACAGCAAAAGCAGTTGTTCAATAGTTTAATAGAAAATAGAACAAGAAAATAAACAGAAAAGTACACATACCAAAAAAAGCAGAAAATTGCCCACACAAGGAAGATAAATATGTATTTTCTTACTGTGTTAATTGCATTTAATGGAATTTCCTATTTTTGGGTGTACCCAAAGAACAAGGAATAGCAGCAGAGGGATAGGAGAATCACACACACAGGTTTCTGCACTTTTTGAACTATTGTGAGGTCTATAGGAATGACACTGTGGTAACAGGGAAGTGGCGAGGAAATTCTTATTCCTTTCATGGCTGGTGTTGAGTGGAGAAAATAAAACTCTTTTAAAGTCATCTAGAGGATGTGATAAAAGATGGCAGGAAATTTTTCAGAGACAGGGTGACCATCTGTATCTTGCGTCTGTTGTGTCAGAACTGCAGTATAAAGGCTCTATGCATTGATGCACTAGACTTAGGACTTGAATAAAGGCCTCATAAACTCCTTAAATGTATGAAAAAGGGCAAAAGAGACCCTCCTCATATTTCTACTTCTCATCTATTTTAATTTAGCAAGGGAAGAGTATGGTGTTTGAAGAGCATCCTGTTGGGCATGCATTTTTAATGACTAGACTTATTTTTTAATCAGATTGACATGTTTAAGATAACATTTTTCTTAAACTCTACTTATTTCAAGCACTTAACTAATGTCTTTGAAGATGGGGTGATAGGGCTACCTCATCAGTATTCTAAAATATACTAGGATTTGTTGTGAAGACACTTCTACCATTTCCTTATCAATTCCTAGAGCAAAACTATTGACACACAGATCTGCCAATAGTCTGAAGCTCTTCTAATATCAAGAAATCTGTATAGTGTACTTTTTTTTTTCCCACACAGACATTTTGAGAGGGAGATTACTGAAACTATTCAAGGTAAAATTACAGTCAAGTATAGTATAAAAGTACTGCAGCACTGGGATTTCATTTAAAGAGAAAAACTTGGAAAACAAAAATCTTTTTAATACTTTTTATATCTGCTTTAGCTGTATGTGTTGAATATTTAGTGTATTAATGGCACATAAATTTAAAGTCATGTAGAGTGGCCAAAGCAGAAAATGGAGTACTACTTTCCAAAGTCCTTTAAACAGTTAATCTATACAATCTAGACTTGCTAAATCTTGATTTAGGCAAGATGTCATGAGATTTGTTTATCAATCTTTTTTTTTTTTTTCATTTTCATTACAAAATCTAATGAGATTTATATAGATATTTATAACACAAAAGTGTTCTGTGAGTTATGAGGCTTAGTGAAATCTACTGTCATTTGGGTTTGAGTCCCATGACCTCTGCTCTCACTTGCTCTCCTTTCCCTTCATTGTCTCATGCTGATGGTACCATAAGCTCAACTTCTTACCATGCCCTCAGTCACCTTATGTCACCTTCAGTTCCTCCAGTTCTTATCTACAGACTCCATATCTCTGAATTACCATATCAGTGACATGTTTCCAGTTTTGTGGGTTTCCACTATTAAGGTCCTGTAAAATACCACTGACCTAAAGCATATCTTCATAACAAGTTTATTACTTCTGGAGTTTCCTTTTAAATGTGGCACATTTAACTAAAATGTAGCAATGTATTAGCAAACAAAAATAACCCCTATAGATCATTCAGCCTTTTATCTGGTAAGTGCTAGTTGTGTTTGTTACCTATATCAGGTAACATTCCAGAAAGAATAAAAATTGAAGATAAAGACTGTTTTCTTAACCAAATGGCTTAGTACTCCTAACTTGGTAAGAACAGCAGTTGTCACACTTTCACAGAGGACTGAAAGGAGGTGTAGAGTCATGACCCAGGTATTTCACAGGAGGTGACTGAATGGATAGTGATAGTTTTAACAAGAGAGGAGGAGGGTGAGGACTGAAACAAAATATAATATTGTGGAGTCTCCATCTCTGGAGACACTTAAGAGCCGCCTGGATATGTTGCTGGGTGACTTGGTCTAGGTGATCCTGCTCAGGCAGGGGGGTTGGACTAGATGATCTTCTAGGTACCTTCCAACCCCTAACATTCTGTTGTATGATATAAAAAATTGGCTATGTGTTTAAAGCTGATGTTATGTCAAGATAATATTGAAATACCTTAACATGGAATATAGTAATATACTCTTCTCATTAGTGTCACACATCTATATTTTAATACCATTGCTAAGATTGTATATAACTGCTCTCAGGAGATGTACCTGATGACTGTGTGTGCTGCAGGTGCTCTATGGAAGGAAGCAACGTTACTGCTTACATACTTTGTGCTTTTCTTAATAAATAAAGAGCATACTTAAAAAGAGCCTATTTATATATACATGAAATGTATCTGTGCATCTTTTCAGCTCAAGGAAAAAACTGACAGAGAGTACTACACTCTGGATGACCAGTTTGTTTCCAAAGCAGCCAAAAGAGCACGCAGTGGGGAAGAGGAAAAAATACAAAGAAGAAAAGCAATACATGAACACCATCGGCTTACTACACGCATGGAGAAGTGCCCATACTGTTTTGATAGCAATGAACTTTTTAAACATCTTATTATTGCAATTGGCACCAAGGTAAGAAAATAGCAATTTAATACAAATGTAAAAATAAAAAAGAAATAAGGGGAGGCGGTGTTGATGTTAGAGTGCCTAAAATTAAGAACAAAATCGCTTCTTTAAAATAACTTACTGTTCTGCATCTTATTTTCCTTGCCCTTCCGATTGATTTAACAAATTCCTCAAAGCTAAGGGAGAAAAATCTATAAATCTGTCATGAATCTTAAAGCTAATCTTTGATATTAGAACTTCACATTTTGGGATTTGTGGAAGACAGGAGCAATAATGAAAGGTCTGAGTGATTAGACTGTAGGTGGATTTGTGGAAGACTAATTCACACTGCATTGGAGGAAATTTGAACTGGTGAAGAAATGTATCTCAGTGGTATCAAAGAAAATTAAGTGGAGAGTTCATTTTTAAGCCTAAAAACCTTTGAAATAGTTTGAAGTTTGGTTCAGGGAACCTTCGTATTTCCATGAATGCTTTTAAAAGTTGCAGAAATATTTGGATTTATAACATCCAGGATGCTTCAGTATAGGCACTTTTGTCATTCTTTCTGCAAAGTTTTCATTTATTATTGATGTTCTTAATCTCATTTGAAACTCCTTATAGGTCAAGGAATTACATGCTTAGATATGTATTGCAATACCTTTTTTTTTTATATAGAGATGTGTATCTGTGTATATGATAAAAATATGTACAGAGATATGTCTAGATCTGTATATATGTATTTTATTAAGGATATATACAAATATATATTGTAATGTACTAAACAGTGTCGTTTCATAATAGTTAGGATACCAGTTCATCTATAAGACTGGTATTACTGCCTTGTTGATAGAACTGATCTCTGTATACTAGTTTGTTGGTGCTACCAACAGATAATGGGACACTAAAGTTAGTACTAACTTTCTAGAAATTGATTTGAATTTAGTAAACAATGTATTTCTTCTTTTCACACTAGAAAAATGGGCAGTTTGTGTTTGCTTTTTATAGGTATACTTGTCTCTACCAAGCAACCAATCACTTACGGAAGGTCACTGCCTGATAGCCCCTCTACAGCATCTCACTTCAGCCACTCTTTTAGATGAAGACATCTGGGAAGAAATCCAGGTCAGCCAAGAAAATTGTCTCATGTTCTAACAGTTTTGTAAATTAATGTTGTTTTGAGTAATAATGTGTTTGTCATAAGTACCTATTTTCATAATTCCCATTTCTTTTCCAGTACGGGACAGAACTTTATCAACTTATGGATAAAAATCAGGGGTCAAATACTGAAAAAGAAAGACATAGGGTAAACACCAAAGAGAATTTCCCATCCTTAAGCACTAGGAAAAGTTGCCTGGAATGCTGCAGAACCTCTGTTGGAGGTCTTTGAAACCAGGTTAGAGTCACTTCTAATGTCAGGGATTACATTAGGTACGGCTGATCACAGTTACCTGATGGAAACTGTCTTCACAGTTAGAATTTCCTTAGGAGTGCCAAGGAAAAGAAAAGGATTGTCAGGGCAGAAAGATTACTTATAGTGAACGACAAGCTGAAGAGATGTCGTTTGCATATCTTCACTGTTTAAGCTAGTCTGGGTTTTGAGTTGATGTCAAGTGAGAGAGAACAATCTCTTTCTTCTACAGATCGGTATGGTCCATCTTAGGATCCAGTTTCCTGCTTTTTGGAAAAGAATTAGAATATAAGTGCCAAACATGATGGTTCATGCTTTCCAACTCTCTTACGAAGACATTTTAAAGGCTTTGAGTTCTATTTTCTAGGGAAAAGGGAAATGAGGGGAGGAATGTAACAACCTTCTGCCTGAGATATTGACTGTGGTAGTCAGGCCCCAACCCCACCACTGTCAGGATTATTACAAGGCTAAAAAAAACATTTGCAACCTCTTATATCAAAATATTGGAGACTGCTTAAGATTAGAGAAAGCTTGGTTGCTTTCAGTTGCTTAGATTTAAAAACAGGTTAATTCATAAGTTTGAAATGGTTTAACATCAGTGTCCTGGCTTGAGATAGAACAGATGTAATTCTTTTCAGTGATTTTATTGGTAAAAGTGTAGGTTGAGGCCAGATGTATTTTGTATAACATTTAGTTATTCATAGATTCATAGATATTAGGGGTTGGAAGGGACCTAGAAGATCATCTAGTCCAACCCCCCTGCCACAGCA
>JAOEGS010022704.1:30426-40713 GCA_025447755.1 Corythornis vintsioides | reverse complement strand
TATTTTCCACCCCCTATCTGTGTTTTTCCTTTCTGTTTGAGGGATAGATGAAAAAATTATCTGTGCTCCTGAACTTTATATCAAATAGCTTCCATACAGTGAAGATGGTGGTTTTACCCATGGTTTTTTTTTGAGGCAACATGAATATTTTCCTTAAAGGTCCATCATGCCCAGGGGAATGGTATTGTTCTGTGTTTTGATTTGTTGGGGGTTTTTGCTTGATTTGTGTTTTGTTTTGTTTGTTTTGTGGGTTTGCTTGCTTATGTTTTGTTGGCTTTTGTTTGTTTAATTTGTGTTGTTTGTTGTTATTGTGAGGTGGTTTTTTTGTTGTTTTTTCGGTGGGGGTTTCCTTGTTTTGTTTGTTTGTTGTTTTTTTGGTTTTTCAACTGTGTAATTGTAAAGAGTAGTGAAAGGATAGTGGTATCATAGGAAGTATAAGCCAAGTTGTTACTTTCTCAGAAACTGCAAGCTTAGGACCTATTGTTGTTTTATGGAGCATCACAGTTATGAAGTTGAATATAGTTTTAATTTCAAATGTAAAAATATGTGGTATTTATTAAAACTGAGTTTGTGGTGTATTTATAAAGTGTATTTCACAATAGTTTTCTGGACTTCCTATGTTGAAATATAGTTTACATTGTTGATTAATACAGAATTTTCCTAGTAAGACTGGTGCTGTTGTACATTTTGTTATGAGTTTATTGTGAATATTTTAGTAAAATAATATAACATCTTAGAAAATAAAGCATTAGAAAGTTAATTCCAATTGCTTGGGTTTTGTTTATTTGTTTTGTTTTGTTTTTAAACAGATATTCCGAAATGCATTGGTGAAAATGTTTGAAGATAAAGACTTGGACTGTGTGTTTCTAGAAACAAACATGAGCATGAATAAACGGTATCACATGGTATATGAATGCATTCCTCTTCCAAAAGAAGTAGGAGATATGGCTCCAATCTACTTTAAGGTACACAAAAAAGTTTTTTCTTAGGTCATTTGAATGTATTTATCATAATCCATCTTTTTCTGGAAAACTTTTTTTTATATTCAAGTACTATTTTTGAAAAGAAAGAAAATTCTTTGATCTTACTTCTTGATCCATTCTTTGATCATAAAACAAGCCCTGTGAGGTGATTCTGTTTTTTAAGTAGTCAGTGGAAGAGCTCTATGTCACTGCACCAGCGTGTCACATCTGAATGCACTGACAGACACTGGAAGAAGATGAGAGACGTGCAGTAAGGATTTCAGTACTTCTTGCTTAAGGCCTGTAGTATAATTGTAAAACGCCACACATGTGCCTTGGCAAGTATAAAATGAGAAAAACATGTCAACAGTTTTAAGAAATACCAATATGTAATTCTCATCCCCATTTTACATGTGTCTTTGGTATCTGATGAACATCAGGCACCATGATAGATAAGTCTTCTATGGTCTCTTTCCTCTGACCCTGTAAGGAGAGGCTGAGTGCAGCTTTTGCCTGAAACTGAGGCCTTTCCATTTTTAGCAACTGGATCATGGTTTGCCTTTTAGAAATTAATAATTTAAACTGTTTTTCTTTAAATATTATTTTTGTTTTCTGAAAATAATGAAATAATTTTTGTTTTTGTTGAAGTGGAGCAGTCAGTACGATGAACAGGAATGCAGTAAATTTTACCATGTTTGAGACTCTCCACCTGGTAATGACATTGCTATGCTTCAAGTGCTGGTAAAACTTGTACTTTGTCTTTCCTTTCAGACAAAACACAAATTTTAATGCAATGCCATTTGCTTAAAACTTTTTTTTTTTTTCCACAAGTTTGGACCATTAAAATGCAAAGGAAGTGAAATTTAAAACATACCTACACTATACCCTTTTGTACTCTGGAGGATACAGAGGCAGCTTTAAAGGATTTTAAGTGCAATCAGCATTCTAAGCTGGATGCTTCTCTTAAAAGAAAAAAAAAAAGCTAATATAGTGTCATGAATTCATAAGAGGTTTTGTATGAGCTTAGGAAAAAGGGAATGTGACCTTTTAGTTGAAACTCGTTAGAGATAATTGGTGTTGGGCAAAAGTTAAGTTTACAAAAAAAAAAAAAGAGGAATAAAATGAAGTGCATTTGAAGTAATTATATAATGCTTTTATGAAGTATGTAAAGTGTGGAAATTAGAAAGGTTGCTGAAAAGTTACTTTGTCAAAAAATAATTGATATTTACAGTGCCATGTACTTCACTACTTTGAAAAGTCAGTTCTTTGCTTGCTTGCTCTATGAAGGACTGTTTTCACATTTAGATAAAATGATTTTACAGAAAGCTATAATGGAGTGTGGTGAAGAGTGGTCCATGAACAAGAGGTTAATTGATCTTTCTTCAAAAGATATTCGGAAATCTGTAAGTAATGAAATGTATTGAACACTGAAATTCTCAGCAATTTCTTCTAATCTTATTTTGTTATTAACTGTTTCAAAGAGAGAAGAAAGTGAGCACAATTAGATTAGTGCATCAGGAGGCAATGTAGGTATGATGAGAATTAAGTCTGACTAAAGTCCTAATTGACATTAAGGAAAAGATTCACATTTATTTTCACCAGTTAGTGAACTGAACTGCAGGCATCCATTGGGAACAAAGCTTGTGCTTTGCACAAATGTAATTTTCTTGATTAAGAATTAAGATAGATCAAAGATTTGCAAATTACTTTTCTGGAGAAAATATGATGTATCTTTTCCATTGACCTAGAACAGCCTTTTGTGTTGCTAAGTTTATGAAGTGAAAATATAAGTAGCCTTTTAAGTCCTTTCTTCTAAAAGAAGGGAAGAGTGTGCTGTCTCCTGGATACTAAATTGAAACATGTTTGTATATACAGATCTGAAAGGATCTGTATATATGTATATATATATGATGAAACTGTTAGGTTCAAAGATGTTTCATCTTTTAAACATTACAGCAAAAGATGTGTGGTATATAGCCTTTACCACAAGTAGTTTAGTACTATGTAGTAATAATAATTTCTGAAAGTGTTTTTTACACTAAAAGTCCTTGTTTACGAGAAAAAAAGGAGATTAGATTTAATAATGAGACATGAAGCCTGATATGGCAAGAAGGGAGTTTAAATGCAGAAGACTAAAGGATTGAATGGCTGTATTGGAGGAGAGGTTTTGCATATTGTGGTGAGTCTTGAACTAAACCAACAATGGTAGCAAATATAGCAAAAATGTATTCCAACACATAAGCGGAAATGTCAGATAAATGTAATGGGAGTCTGACTTATGGGTTATGGGCTGCCTTTCTCTAAGTGGTGAGGCTCACCTGGGAAATTTGGATCTGTTTTTGAGTGCAGCGTTTTAAGACAGAAGAAGAGAACATTGATTTAAATAACTTTGGGTTTAAAAAATTAACAAACTGGTTAAGTGGTTGTGTAGCCTTGGAAAAAAAAAAAAGACTGAAATGTTATTTGATGGTAGTTTTCTGTACATGGATTGTTTTAAAGAGACTTAGTTGATTGTTAGCACTACTAGGTGCAGACAAGAAGGAATCAAATTAATTCGTAACAAGGACTTAGAGAAGACTTAAAACTTTGAGTGCATGTAGACAGAAAGCAATATAGGCATGTTTGGGGTACCTTCTGCTCATTGGTGTTTCAGAACAGGGAAAGCAAACATCTGTCACCAATAAAGTATAATTGTCTCGACACATGGTAGGACATTGGAACATTTGATTTCTCTGAATATCTTCTTAGCCATACCTTCTGTGACTATCATGTACCTGTTTGAAGAAAGGCCAGATTTCTGGTTTTCAGATTAAGTCACAAAACTTCTTTAAATTAATACAATGTATCTGAGTGTAAATTGATAACAGTTTTGTGATTTTAACATTATTTTAAGGTAAAAGAAATGTCTTATATTCTTCAGAAAGATCTAAAGGCACGGAGACCGAGCTGATATTTGGGAAGTTAGAGAGTTATATTAGGAGGTGGTGGTGCCTGGAAGGAGGGTCAGGCATAGCTGAGACATCATCTAGTAGATAAATTATGTGCAGAAATTGGGACTATGGTCTCTAGAGGCAGAGCACAAGCATCCAGCCCTTCCTTGCATAGCATCAAGGTGTTCTAGTTTTAGAACACTAAAAGAGCATCTAGTGGGTTTTTTTGTTTTGTTTTTTGTTTTGGGGTTGGGTTTTTTTCTTTCATTTAAGATGTTTTCTGTTTCTTACTATGCTTTATTGCCATTCTATTAAATCTTAGTAGAGAATGAATTTTTATATATGGAACATGCCTTGTGAAAATTGCAATTATTTGGACCATAGCAGAAGCAATGCTTATGAATTTGAGCTTTTGTAAATCTTACCCTGTACAGGAACACCCTCAACAATTAAAAGAATGGGAAATAACTTGTTGCAGTGAAACAGCAGAAATTACATGCTATACTGTAGCAATAAATGAATTCACTTCTCATTCTGTCTGACTGAAGAGTCTTTCCTTGTGGCGGGATAAGCAGTGTCCCCTCTGTAGGCTGACTGAATTATTAAATTATCAAAATTGGCAAATGAATTATAACTTACAGTCATGTAGTGAGGTTTTCTGGTAGTCTAATCTCCATAGAGGTATTTCCCCTTCCCCCTGGGTGTCAGTGTTACTACTGGGTAAATATTTCCTGTTACCACACAACATGTTATCTTTAATAAATACAACTTGCTGGTGATTGTCCTAAAATTCCTACTCAGCCTGTGTAATTCAGAGGTGTGAAGTTAGGGAGGCATTTGGTCACTGCTTATGCTGCAACCTGGTCCCTCCCTCTCCACCTGGAGCTACAGTGGTGGCCTCTCAGAATTTCTACCACACAGGAAATCCCCTTTTCAGTTTTCAGTGTCTAGTAAGTGAATGTTACTCTTTCCCCTCTTCTGGTTTATTGTTTCTCTGTTGCAGTTTTGTACTGCACATACTTTTTTTGAGTTAAAAAAAAAAAAAAGGTGATACTAATAACTGTAAAACCACTTGCCAATTCATTAAGTTGTGGGGAGGTTAACTAAATGCCTGCAGTCTGTTAAATATCTACAAATGTGGTTTTGCATGTATAGGTTCCTAAAGGATTCCCATACTTTTCTGTGGACTTTGGCCTTCAAGGAGGATTTGCTCATGTCATTGAAGATGAACACAGGTTCCCCCATTACTTTGGAAAGGTATTGTCATATAAAAGATCAATTTAAAATCAATTTAACAATTACATTCTGATTTGTAAAATTTAAATAAGGAAACCAAATGTAGCCAGAACAATCATTTTGATGTACCTTATCCCAGTTTATTAGCTGGCTTTTCTTAGCAGGTCCATATAACTTAGCTTGTTGAATAGAAGAGTAGTTGGCTGATACTCAGAATGTGTTTCTAGATCCGTGTTTCTTTGGAATTAACAGGAACTACATTCTATTTGACGCATAATCCAATAGATTAAAATATATTTGCATCTATTTAAAAGTTTTCATAGTATTCTCATAAAGTTGCCCTGAATCTTGCTTGTATAAATTAAGGTGAATATACACACTGACAACTCTAAGTAAAATACTTATGTGGTTAATTTACTCCATGTGGTATAGAAAATACAGAATATATAGGAAGAACTGCAATAAATTCGTCCTTTATTATGTCATATCAATGATGTATTGAATGAGTTAATATTGCAAAAATATAAAAAGTTTGAGGAGAAATGCAACTTAATTCAGGAAGACTTAAGAGCAAAGTGGGCAGCTTTTATTTTTTCTGAACTTTTCTCAGTCACAAATGTACTGACATATTAACAATTAGCAATGTTAGGATATTTATGCTATGCTGCTCTTAGAGTTTTCCCAAGTCAGCCATCTATCAGCTACAGTTCTAATTTTTGAATTGGTGAATTTTTCAGAATTTCTAGTTTTAATAATCAGCACTCAATGAAAACAGTGACAGTCTCATAATTTGAATATATATATATTTATTCTATTGTAAAATAATGTTAATTAATACAGTAATTTTGCATTTATCAATATCTATCTTTCTTCTACTTAAAAAAAGGAAATAATTGGTGGCATGCTGGACCTGGAACCACGGCTCTGGAGAAAAGGAATCAGACAGAACTTTGAGGATCAGAGGAAGAAGGTGCTGGAGTTCGCCAAGTGGTGGAAACCATATGACTTTACCAAAAAGAAAGAATGAGGACATCCCTGCTGTCAAGAACTGTACAAGCCATAAATTATATTACAGGATATTGCATATATTAAAAATAACACCAGTGTGTTATGTATTACTAATACATTTTAAAACCAAGGACATTGTTTAATTGCTGATTACCTTTTTCTGGTTTAGACACTGTGGATCCCATGAACCCACAAGTCCAAAAACCAGAAGTGTCCAGTGGGTTTAGTTTTTTATTTTTAGATGAACCAAAATAATGATATCTGTGTGGTCACTGGAATTTTTCAAAATGTACTTTCTGCTTTTGAAGGTTTTATAATCTTAGAGGTAACTGTTTTGGTTTGGTTTGGTTTTTTTATACTGTATTTAGCATAGAGACAGTGCTTAATTACGGCTACTTTTTGTAGAAAATGCTGTACATTTTAAGAGCCTTTGTATTAATACAAATACATTGTTGCAGAAGGAAGCTGTACAGAAAATCATTTTCTGATTTTTGAGTCCTTGTGTGCTTGTTGAGGTCATTGTAGCAATAAAAATATTCACATACAATGTGATTGATAAATCTGCTGCTGCCCCTCTGCACAAGAATTAATGCAATCTTTTATACTTACTTTCAATATAAATTAGTTTTTTTCAAGCGTATCTGATGCACAGATGATGAGGACACAGCCCGTAGCCGGTAGCAAATTACAGCTTTAATGATAGCAGTTACTTCTAATGACAAAAAAAAACCAAAACAAGAAGCAGTTGAGAGTGAAAGAACCTTAAGGGAAAACACTGCACTGGCCAGCAAAGAAGAAAATCATCAACTGCTTTCCACAGCCTGAACAGGATGGAGTGCCCAGGACAGAGAGGAAAAAAGCTATCCCAGTATGTGGACACTTAGTCTTAAATGTTATTAACATTTCTGTTGTCTTGTGTTCATTTTCTCCATTTAAAACAGAAAGCACAGAATGGAAATCTATCATTCCTGCAGATGGTGAAAATACAGAGAAAACAAAAAAAAAAAGAGAAAAGTTCATGTTTTTATAACATTCCCCCCTCATCTAAAGATGCTTTGCACTTCGTGGCTCCAGAGCCAGTAATAAGAGCACTGGGTCCTCAGAAACACTTTAATCTGAGAGCAGGATTGCATTAGCTTCCAACAAGAAAGATGGCTATTCTGCTAACAAAGTGATACATAGAAATCTCTCTCTTTGAAACTCAGTACTTCATGGGGAAAAAAAAAAAAAATAAAAGAAAAAAACCCCTTTCCTTGCGCTTACAATATAAGGAAGATTGTAGAAAAGTGGTAGAAAAAACAACAACACTCATCCCTGTTCAAAGATATCATATGTTCACAAGAGAAACACTGTGCATTTCACGCTGTAATCATAAGGGAGGGAGGATCCTTGAGAAAGAAATGAACTGACTTAATTTAAAAACAAAACCCACTTACAATACCTTTCAATACCTCCCCTTGGCATCCCCTCTAGTGTGGCAGGTGATCTGCTTCAGTACTTTTCCCGTAATAACTATATGGTTTTCACTGGAACCTTCTCAAAATGTCCCTGCTGGTGTTCCCGCTTGTGATGCTGCGAGCACTCATTGGAGCACGCTCTTATCAGAGACAAGAGTTGCACATTGATTGATTGTTAAGCTTTGTGCATGGATGTTACTGGGAAAACTGGTGAAGGGCCTATGGCACGAGTCCTATGAGGAGCAGCTGAGAGAGTTGGAATTGTTCAGCTTGGAGAAAAGGAGGCTCAGGGGAGCCCTTATTACTTTCTACAGCTACCTGAAAGGAGGTTGTAGAGAGGTGGAGATTGGTGTGTTCTCCTAAATAACAAGTGAAAGAACAAGAGGAACTGGCCTGAGGTTGCACCAAAGGAATTTTATATTACATATGAGGAGGAATTTCTGAACAAGTTATCAGGCCCTGGAACAACTTGTCCAGAGAAGTGGTTGAGAGAGTCCCCACTCGTGGAGGTATTAAAAAGTCATATAGACATAGTGCTGAGGGATATGGTTTAGTCAAGATGTGGTCACTGTTAGGTTAATAATTAGACTAGATGACCTTAAAAGTCTTTTCCATTCTAGGAAATTCTGTGATTCTGTGAAATGTCTGTCCATTATTTAAGGAATACTGTGTACCATGTTATTTTCTAGGTTTTTCTATTTCTTCCATGTAGAATTTACAAAATGGGAAGTCATGAAGGTGAGGGTGGAGGGAAGGATGATTCTAGCATCACTGTCAATCATTTTCATCAGGAAACCTGACATAATAGACTTAGACTTTGCAGGGGTGGAACTGGGAGAATGGTACCAGGGCATGTATGAAAACATTGCCACAGCGTCCTCCCAGTGCATAGGGGACAGGGTGCAGACTTGCAGACAAAAGACTGCAGTGCTGCAGGGTAAGACTTCAAATGAAAATTGGAAGGCCCTTATAGGAGAAGATGAGGTATTTTCTAAGTGTCCCAATGTTCTCTTCCTGCAGAACCGTTACCCCATGCATCTCTGTTAACCATTGAGAACTGCTCAGATTAAGAAATGGATCACTAAATATTACAGGGTTGAGTAAATGTTCATTTCTAGCCCCTTGGTGGTCTTTTGCAATGTTCTGAAGACCTAGTACTTTTTTCCTTTTTTTTTCCATCTTCACAGTGAAGTCTGGTAGAGGTAGAAATCTGCTGTGTTCTCAATTATTTTCCGTAGAATGTATTTTTGTATCTCTGCAAGAGAAGTAACTCTTTAAAACTTAAAAATAAGCTGTGGTTCTCTTTTTTGTCCATATTCCTCTCGCTTTTCCCCTCTCCTTTTCTGAGTTTTTCTTTGGAGTAAGACTCTGAAGTGCTACATTTACTGCAGTTTTGGTGTAACAGTGGTGGATTTTTTCTTTGTACTTATTAAGGTATCTGGAAGAGAATAATGTGTATTTTTGTTGCTTTGCTAGAAAATCAGTATAGTAACATTAGTATTAGGCCTGTGTGGCCTATTATTTTTTTTTTTTCAGTTTATTCGGGAATCCAAACAGTAAAATATTCCTAGAGTCATAATCCAGTGTGATTTAGTAAGATTTTACATACTGAGTTCAACCACTTATTTTAAATTTCATACAGGGTCTGACTGGAAAATAACATGTTAATTAGTAATTCTCATGGCAAGAAATGACTAATCTCTTGCAGTCTTTGAAAGAAGCAGCATTTTGATGGATCCCTTAAGAGTTCCGTCTTGGTCAAAATTTCTTCAGCATTTCCTGTGTTCTGCATCTGTATTTTTATCATTAAATCATGTTTTCTCTTTCTAATTCCACCTGCACTGCTAATGAAAAGATGTGAATACACAGGCTGCTATACTTTTACTTAAAGCATATCTCTTTTGGAAACAAGATTCTTAATAACCTAGCTAAAAGTGCCATTTTTAGCCTTCACAAATCAAGACAAGCTGATCCAGTATGAAGGAACAGACTTTGGAAGTCCAAGCTTGCTAATTCTCTTGTGCATATGGATGTAGCTGTGTCGTAACATTGCTTTTCTAGATTGCATTTGTTCATGTCATTAAAAGTGAGAAGCAAGGGCAGCATGCTTCTTTCAAGAAAGCCATGTTGCTATACGCTTTACAGGGAAGTTGGTGTGAATTTTACCCCCCAGGGTTAAGAGCCACCTGAAGTTGGTACTGAAAGAACATTAAGCTTTTCTTTGGATCCAGATTTCAAAGCTAATAATACAATCCCAGAATTGTCCCAGGGAAATTTTTGGAAAAGATTTGTGTGTCATTGTAGATGTTGATGAATTTGTAGTTTTAAGTGCTATATCCTGCACATTGATCAATCTTGCACAACTCTCTTGCTATCTCAGTTGAACCTGAGGCTTACAGTAAAGTGTCAGTGAAGTGCTAGAACTATATTTTAAAAGTTCTGCATAATTGCAGGACATCTTCAACTACAAGCAGCTTTAGCCTCCCTGGTGTCCTGCCTCCTAGGTGTGAGCTAAACACTACAGAAAGAGCCCAGAGGCACATCACACAACACAACACAAAATTATGTGTTCATTACATTACTTCTAGAGAACAGACTGAGAGGAGACCTTATTGTCCTCTACAACTACCTAAAAGGAGGTTGTAGTGAGGCTGGTGTTGGTCTCTTCTCTCCAAGTAGTAATGATAGGATGAG
>JAOEGS010022704.1:19249-29493 GCA_025447755.1 Corythornis vintsioides | reverse complement strand
AAGGCTATCAGATCAGTCAAGCATGACTTCCCCTTATGGAATCCATGTTGACTACTTGTGATAAGCCTCCTTTCCTCAAAAAGGAAGCATT
Source organism: Corythornis vintsioides (assembly GCA_025447755.1). Lineage (NCBI taxonomy): Eukaryota > Metazoa > Chordata > Aves > Coraciiformes > Alcedinidae > Corythornis > Corythornis vintsioides. The sequence goes on along the minus strand of JAOEGS010022704.1, from coordinate 29,402 downwards.
AAAGCTGTTCTAGTTTCCTTTTCTAATGGCTAATTCTCTCTCCCTTATTCGCTTTCTCTTCCCCTTTGAGGAAGGAGCGGGGTTAACAGGCAGCGTCTGTTATTGGTCTAAGGGGCTGCCCTGACCCTAAAGCAGGACATAAAAAAGATACAAAAATTGGCATGCCTACTGCTGGTTATAGCACCTGCACTCTGCTTCTCTGTGTGACTGTATTAGGATAGTATTGATTACATCTGGTGAACAACTGCTGTGACTTAAATCACTGGAGTTACACTGGGCTTTACACCATTAAAAATGTCAAAATGTGTTCCTTACCATGATGAGGATGTAGTTTTAAGTACGTGAAAGGAATTACAACTTTATTTGTTCATGTTCATATTTAATCTGCTAATACTGGATTTACGAAACATAGTAAGTACATCTTAAGCCTTTTGTAAGCTGTTTGTGGGGTCCATAGACTCAGAGGAGGAGGGCAAGAGAGAATTTTCTCTAGTTGATCCAAAGACGAGATCAGATACATTTGTGGTGTTCCTAGATCTGTTTACTTTATGAAGTTCTTTGTGCATGGAAAAACCACAGCCTTCCTGGACAAGCTGTTCCAGTAGTCACTCTTTGCATTATGAAATGTTTCTCTTCCTATTGTTTAATCTGATTTGTCTATGATTCATGTCCAATATTTATTGTCTTGTCTGTTACGAATGTGTGAAACATTATTTTGTTCTTTGTTTGTTCCTTTTACATGTTTGGAGACTGCAATTAAGCTGTCTTTCCAAATTCTAGTCTTCAGGTTAAACCATGCATGTTCTTTTAATGTTTCTTCTAAGTTGTTATTTCTATTCTTTTTATCATTCTTTTGTGCTCTGGACTCTATCTGGTTCATGTTGAAAATCTCAAGAGTGGATGGTATGTCAGTGAGGTGTTACCAGTGTGTCTGTTCTGAAAGGGTTACTGCCATTCTTGGTGGAATATATTCCTATTCATTCCCCCATACACACAATGCAGTGTTTGCCTTTTTTACAAGACTATGAACTAGTGAAGCCCGTGACTGCAATTTTCAGATCCTCTCCTGCTCCCAAGTCAATGCTTTGCTATCATAGCTGGATTCTTTTTGCCCAAGTCTAGGTTCTTGCTCTTATCTTGGTTGACTTTATTTTTTATTTGCATAGACTTTTTTTTTTTTTCTATTTTGAATTGTGCTTGTGCTTTCAAATCTTTTTTTCTTTATATCCCTTTGAGTCACCTACAAAACTAAGCGGCAATATTCTATCTCAAAAACTAGAAACTGATATCACATCCATGTGCACCATGCAGTATTTGTGTACACTGGCTAAACCATTTCCCTGCATCACTCATATAATTGTTGATGGTCTTTCTGCAGCTTCTAATACCATTATTCTCGCTATGGATCTGGGTGGGTGTGAGTCACAAGTAGCCAAAGCAATAGAAAGGGTGGTTTTAGAAGAGGTATAAACTGATATTGTCTTTGAAAGGTGAGGTGGAAATGAATTCCACGATTATATTCTGTGCTTCCATGGTGAAAAAGTGAACTGAAAATCGCACCTTCCTGTGTTAACATTCCCATTCAGGTCATCTGCCTGGCCATGTCCCCTCCCATGTTTTTGTGCATCCACAGTCTGTTTGCTGTGGGGTCAGTGGGAGAAACAGTGAAGGCCTTGATACTATGCAAACAATGCATGGCAATAGCTGAAACATCACTGTGCTACCAGCATTGTTTTGGTCATAAACCTAAAACACAGCACCATATGAGCTGTGAAGAAAGTTAACTCCATCCCAGCCAAAACTAACATAGATCTGGGAAAAGTGAACATCAGGGGCTACTCACACTTGTACATAGTTTGACTATTTGACAGTTGTTTAGGATCAAAACATGAGGTGGAAAAATCTCTAGTTACCGAGCTGTTTTTCTTCCTTTAAAGACTCACTACATTTCAGAAGGTTTAGGATGTCCTAGATTCTCTATCTTGGCCTTAAGCAAGTGCCCCTTAGCTGCAAAGCAACATTTTTGCTGTTTCCATCTATTGCTGCTTGTGAATATTCTTGATACGGGAAGAAATCTTTTTTACACACCACAGGAGGGATTCAGCACAATATTAAAACATTTCTAATGTGTCCACCTGTGAGCGACATGTCAAAGTTCACATAATATTCAGTGGTGGCCTAGTCAATAAAGTTAATGGATCCTTAGAGTGTGATTCTTCCTACAGTACTGTAGGTCACCTGATGCATTAATTGAATCATTCACTAGGTATTAATGACTGTTGGTTAGCGATCAGTACCTACTATTATTAATTTTATTATGTAAAAGCTTTCTCAATTTGACAAATGTCTGACTCTCTAAGAGCTCTCGTTCTTGATGGAGGCTTAGCCATCAGCATGGCTATTCCTGTATGATGTTAGTCTTCATTCCGTGTGGATGCAAGGAATCTTTCAAATGTCGCAAGATAGCTGTATGTCAAATAGTGATTTTACAGTGAGAAACTGGGAGTTTTCTTTTGCTTGAAATCACTCTAATCAGAAGTGATCAGAGCACTGAACCTTAGTCTGTCAGCAAAGAAAGCCTGGTCAAAATCAATGTATTCCAGTGAAATGGCTCAGCTTTATTGAAACAACTTACTGAATTAAGCTACTTGGCTGATGTTCTCAGTAGTCCTCATTGCTTATTTGGTGTTGAAAATTAATGTAGTATTCACATATTTCATATTTTTAGCCAACTGCAGTTAGAGGAATTGGAAAGTGACTGTCCATGTAAAGCATATCAGGAAAGATTGGAACTGGATCCTAGTTGGGCCCATACAGGTCTTGGGGCAAATTACCTACTTTCTTTAGCTTTTGCTATTGTCAGATAGTGAGAGGACAACCACCCAGCAGAAGTTTTCAGAGATTTGGTTGAAATTACATGACATGAGTAGTTGCAGTTATTTCCAAACAGGTTGTTGAAATTAAAAGACTATACCACTGGCCGTTGCAGAGAACTCTGGAGAAAATGTTACCTATAATTACAACAGATTAGGTTTTTAAAAACCCTTACCAACTTAACATGCTTTTGAATGCAGACAGTGGACAGAGAATGTGGTCATAATCTCTTTTTACAAACATTGAAATCTTCTCTCAAGATTTCTGTGGACCAGCTTGCCCCTTTTCCTGATCTACAAGATCAGGAAGACCTACAAGGAAATTTTAATCCTCAGGACTTTAATCTTCACAGCTCTTCACAAACATTAATTTCATATGCCTGGATGATTTGACCAACGTAATTCTTGAAATCTGTGAACTCTTGATCCTTTAGAGTGAATTTCCCTCCATACCTCCTGCCCTGACCCAGCACTTGGACTTTGGGTTGCTTAGTGCACCCCGAAAGTCCTCTCAGATCCCAGCTGCTTGTGCACCCCTGAGATCCCATTCACTTCAATTGATTGTATCCTCCTCAAAGTGCTCTTTGTCCACAAACACTGTTTTAAATGATTTATGACTGCACAGTCTTTTATTTTTAGCTTCTGTGCAGAGCTTCCAAATCAAATTTTGATGGGAATTGCTATCTTATAATTTTATTGTCTTCCTCTCCACTAATGAAAAAGAAGTTCAGTCTTACAGTTAAAAGGTGCAGTTTTCTTCCTTAGGACATTTTAATACAAATCAATATTAATACAAGTAGATGAGAACAGTAACATGATTGTGGTGTAGTTAATTATTAACTTTAAAAAGGTCAATGAGTCCCTGCCTAACAAAACAGCAGTGACAGAAAGCGTGGATTGTCTTTTAATGACAGGAAGAGAGGACATGCATCTGGGTTGAATGGATTCAAATTTCTTGTTCTTGATTCACAGTAGAGTTCATAGGAATATCTTGCAGCATTCACAGAAATCACAGAAAAGTCTGGGTTGAAAGGGACCTCTAGAGGTCATCTAGTCCAACCCCCTTGCTGAGAGCAGGGGCGTCTTCAACTAGAGCAGGTTGCTCAGACCAAGTTGCATAGGTAGCTGAGCAGTGAGGACATTCCTCCCACTTGACTATGAGCCTCTTTATAATACTTGTTTTCTGTGAATTGCTGTGATTTAAACATTCATACCGATATTTCAGGTATAAGAAATGTGAAAATGTAAGATGATAATAAGGGTTTCTTCTAAACCAGAAGGAAAAGGCTAGTTGTTTGACATTTAGCGATCTGGTGGCAGAATCCTGGCTTTGTTTGTGTTGGAGACTAGACATCAGTGGCAGCATTGCCTTCCCACTGGTGCCTGCAAACTTAGACTAAAAGAGCTTTACAGGGAGAAGCACAAAAGGCAGAAATTGAATGAAATTAGTATGGAACACATTTGCATTCAAGGAGATTCAGTGAATAAGAGTTATGTTGGTTTTGTTGTGGTTGTATTTTGTTTGGGGTTTTGTTTTGTTTCTTTGGTTTGTTTTTTTTTTCTCAGGAAAACCTCAGAATGGCTGGAAGAAAGATGCTGAAAGATGAGCAAAACACATTTATGTTGCAAATACATGCTCTGTCATAACCCAGACAAGGAGCGCAGGCAATAGATGCAGCTTCATTTGCTTAGTCTGTGTTATACTAGCATGTATGAATGTGTGTGATAGCATACCCCACTGTGAGCTCCACAGCTCTGGGAGCTGGAGATTTAGCAAACAGTCTGAGGAGTGTGTTTTGGGAATGGCATGGGTGGGGTCACTGTTTTGGAGCAGTGGACTACATCAAAACACACACAGAGTCCCTCGTTGCCCATGGCCTGTGCATTCTAGGGAATCTGCACACCTTTACTTGACAGTTCAGTTGTTTTGTCATGGGATTGTAGGATTAGGAAAGGGATATTTTTGTCACCTATACCAAGCAACCAATCCAGAAGCATTGGTCTTGACTGGTCATACTCCAAGCCACTCCACTCCACAACAGTATAGTATAATGTTACAGTACATGTAAAATTGCCTAGCCATATGGCACATATCTTTATTCCTTTTGTCAAGAACATATATATATATGTATAAAATAAATAAATACACTTTCAAATCATATAATTTTCACTATCCCTTTAGTGATTTGTGCAGCAAAAAGGTTATTTTGAAGTGCACAAAATCAGCTCTTTGTGCTGGGTAACTTTTCACCCTCTTGTGGCCCCGAGGATAATTTTTTTAGTCCTAAAATTCCCAGAAGTAGATAAACCACATTTCTGCAAGAAGCAGTGTTCAGATCCTGAAAACCATCTGTGTGCCCCCTCCCTATAGTCAAGTAACCCACATTTGTTTCCAAAATGATATATTCAAATAGCTGTGGTTTTATGAAGTTTTTTCCTTCCACAGTTCTCTACTGCTGTTGAAAAGAAAAAAAAATACATTAAATTACCACCTGTGACAGTTAGATTATGCTTATTAGCTACCATTGCCAGACAGAAGTTCTACAGTACTTTCTTGTCAACTTTGACAAGCTTTGTACTATCACAGAAAAATGGCCCTTGGGAATTAAAAAAAACCCAAGCTGCAGTTCTGTGACTGCATCTTCAAACATCTCCCTTCTGTTGGGACAAGCCCTCTGAGAGGAGAAATTGCTTCAGTATTGAAACAGTTTGTGTATTATTTCCAAGGCAGGCATCAATGAGACATAGTACAGGTCTGAATACCTCAGTAGTTCTTTATGTTTATTCCCAACAAAACCATGGAACTGCTTGGAACTTTTTATGTGCACTGTCTATGCATGGAAAGAAACTTCTTTCAAATGTCAATAAGCATCCCCTGGAAGAGAGGCTGGTACACAACTGTGGTTTATAGATGCATTTCAACCAAGACCTCTGAAGTCTCTCAAGTCCAGTTTTTATGTTGAACAACTTACCTGAGAAGTCACTGAAGAGCATGTTATTCATGCTGGCAAGTAACCCTTGGCATTCGTTTCTTCTATAACCTTCAGAATTTGCTTGGAAATTAATTCTGCAGTTACACTAAGTAATATGTCAAAAAAATGTAGGCTTGTGCTACTCAGTGGAGAGATGCAAGGAGCAGATTATATATCACCTTAAATTTAGAGGGGTAGTTTAGCACTAGTATAGAGAAGATGTTTAAACTCTTATTACAGTCAGTACAGTGAGCAGGGTGGAGAGACTGATTCAGCCCACTGAGTGTGGGTGGTGTTTTGGGGATGAGCCAGCTGACTCCAAGCCATGTCCTTACTGACTCCTCATGGGCCATAATGGGAGCTTGGACACCTGCCTCACTATAGACATGTACATTGTAGAAAGTCTAATCCACAAAGCCTGGATTGTAGCCTGTATTTCTATGCAGAAAATTATCATAATGATTTTTTTTCTCATATATAATAATTATATCCTATAGAACATAACTACTGTTATGTGGGTCTTGGAGCAGACATCAAGAGTCATAGTGAAATTTCTTGTTCTAAGATATCAGCCAAATTGTGTCTTATTCAAGATGGAAAAGTTTCATGAATTGAATATTTAGTGTTAATATAGTTTAAAGTTCTAATGAGACAGGGGGATATGGGGAATGCTGGGAGAACTGAGGATTCCTATTTATGAAGGCACAGGATCTTAACTGAGGCCAGTCCCTAAAATCTGAGGGAAGTTTTCACATAAATTAATGGTTATATTTCAGAAGTAAAAGGCATTGGGCAACATCTCAGAGGACTTGCAGAAGAAAACAGCATTTCAAAAAGCAGACTAAAGAGATCCCAGTGACCTACAGTCTTCTGACCCATAGACTTGGAACTGGAAAAAACCAAGTAAACATCTAAGGGTAATATATCTGGGTAAGGGGGGCATAAAAAAAAAAAAAAAAGAAAATTTCTCAAGGCTATTTTTTTCCTCGGAATGGCCTGCAGAGAAAGCAATAGATATATGTGAAATTTTAATGATCTGTAACTCATGTCTGATAAGCAATCTTTGAGGATAATGAAACCCTGAAACTGTTGGTTCATTCCACTATCCAATCCATCTCTTCAGTGTCACGTAGCACTGGGATCCAGATGATTCCTAAAATGCTATTAAATATTTCATGTCTGTTAGATTTAGTATACATGATTTGTAAAGCCTTAGCACAATCCTGAAAATGTGAAGAACAGCAAGGAGGTAATTTTGGCAGAAAGGAAATTATTTTGAGCTTGTGTTCAAATCCTCTGTCAAGATGAAGGACATCAACAGACTATTTTTCTCAAGGTGTAGCAATGTGTGTTGCTATAGCTCTGCTGTCTTTCACACAAAGATGATGACATAACAGAGATATGTACCAGGGACAGAAGCAGTCACATCCCTCTTCTTGTCATGCTGCCCTTAATGAAAAGAACACAGATAAGGTTGCACACCTTTTTGTGGCTTTCCTCCCACAGTTAGGCCAAACATTAGCATGTCAGTTGTGTTCTGCTGAGCAACAATTCTCATGTGCTTCTTGCACCAGTGGTGGTATGTATTCCCTAGGTTACATCAGTAGCCTCTTCATCTGATTGATTACACCCTTGGGTCTTTAATTCCTGCTGACTTTTATTAACCATTTTGTTTAATTATTTAAGGTGCACTTTTGTTGCTTTCTCTGGTTCTGGTCTCTGAACAGCTGAAATCTCTTGCCTCTTGATGCTGTTGGTAATACAATGTTTTCAGTCAAGTTGTCAGATACCAGCAGGAATCCCAGAGGCAGGGTAGCTCCAGGCACTGCACTCATGCTGAGCACAACCAAGAAGAAGAGCTACTGATGTGGCTTTATGAACTCTTATGTTGACAGTGGATTTATTATTTCAGCTAGGATATGTATCTTTGGAGTATCTAATGGTCCTCATGGCTCTTATTTCTGCATGCACTGCAAAAATCTAAACAGAAATAAACTTTTAGAATGTGTTCTTAGTATAACAATTGCAGCAGTTTTTGCTATGTAAAAAATACATCAGGAAACGGAAAATTTAAATTATTTTTTTAAAAAAACCCATACGTCTGTAGAGGCTGGGAGTTTGATTGTGGAGTCATGACTGCCTGTGTTTGCAAAAAAAGTATCTCTTCTTTTTTAACAGTTGTTGAAAGGACTGAGAAGAGCCCCTGTCTGAACATCCCAGAATGCGCCATCTGTCCTTCAAAGTTCCCTAAACTTGAAGTAGCCAATATAATTCCCTAAGTTTCAAAAGTTTATATTGTTGTAGTATGAATCTTGACTGCTGATGCAATTGCAATTATAGCAGAAGAAAGTTTATGTATCCTTGGGTTTTGTTGTTTAGTTTTTGTTTTCTGCAGTATTTTATCCTGATGGAACTGCTCAGCACTTTGGAAATGATATACAGCGATATTTCTGTCTTCGTTTGCTCATTCCTGATCATGTAGATTTCAGTCTACTAATTCACTGTCAGCCTGGTGATTTTATTGTCTAATACTTTTTTGATAAAACAAAATTTTGAAGAACAGAGAAAAAAAAAATGTATTCTTTTATTTATGCTCAGACCTCCAATGGGATAAGACAGGAAATGCTGTGGATATATAGACCAAGGGCAGTTTCTGTCCCAAATACACCATTGTCTGTGGGAAAGGGAGGACTAGAGATAGAAAACTAAGGTACAAAAAGACCTCACCTTTCTTGTTATGCAGCTGTGATTATGGAAACTTGTATTTAACATTATTAATCTGTGTAGTCAATGGATGTTAGGTGGACTCAGGAGCTGTGCTGTCATCTGAGAGACTTGTGAATGTGGATGTGCTTGTGAACCTGGACAATGAAGGCATGTGTGCTCTCACTAGCAGAAGTCAATCCTGACCAGCTGGAGAGGAGGGATGGGACTGAGCAATCATTGCTTGTATATGAGCAGTGTTGGGGTTTGTGGGGATGCTGTCAAAGACCATTCTGTCTGTGGAAGTCTGCATGCAGTGTCAGTGTCTTCTGTGTGTGTCTCTGTGATACACTCTCAGCTCTGCTACTGCACTAACCTGCAAGTATCTGAGGTATTTGAAGAATATTTGATCCTTGACTGGCATTCCCAAAGGCTCTAAGTATGTGGTATCAAAGGGATAAACATAATTAAATGACTCTCTTAAAGCAGTGGCCATATGGTATCTGGCTTCCTATGACTGCATTGACATCTGCTAACAATAAAAGAAAAAAAGAAGTCCTGTCAAAGGTCATGTATTATTTCCGTGACTTACAGAAAAAAATGTTTTCCTAGAACTCCCACAACACCAAGGGTAATAGGTCATTGCCTCTTGTTTGTTCCTTAATTACAAAGCTTCTGCGTGGGAGTCTCAATTTTATGACAAGAGATTTTTACTGTCATCACTTTTGTGACTCTGCTCCATGGCATGTTTGGGCCCGAGCACGGGATTTGGCTGAGGGCAAAATGTACCTTGGGGTTTCCAGTGATGGAAACCTCCATCATCCACAGCTCCCAGCACCTACAGACTCATAGATGAGGAGAAAATAAGTGGAAAATTCCAGGGAAACTGCTGCACATGCCAAACAGGAGAAGTAATAAATCTAAGGTTTAAGCAGAACTAGGTCGTATCTTATGGTAAAGCCAGAACCACATAAAGCAAACTACTTCCAGGTATATATTCCATCATCATGTGCTTCCCACAGTGCTGCTGGACACAGCCTCTTGAAAATAATGCTGGGTTTACTCTGTTATTTGGAAGCTAGAGAGAATTGCAATTATCCTGTCGAGTGATGTTTAGCCTTTTATCTGATATGATAATAAAATAACCTTGTTTTTCTGACTGTGTCTAGTTACAGCCTAATGTGTGCTCCTACCTGTGGCAGAGCCATGGTTAATAGCTTTGGTGGTGGGTATTGCTTCTGGGGTAGGAAGTCTTGCCAATCTGAGGAGAAGCTAATTTTGAAAAAGAGGGTATGGCGCAAAATGTGAAACTGCTCTAGGGATGCTGGTTAAGTTGATCAGAGGGGATGAAGAAACAGTTCTGATGGCCCTGAAAATGTGCTGGGTGAGCTTGCTGAGGCTGCTCAGAGAAAGTACAAAAATGGTGTTTGAAAATAGGAGAAAAAGGAAAAATTGGAAGAGAAACTGAGAGAAGAGGACAGAGAGAAGGCTGAGTTACTGAATGCCACCTTTGCCTCGGTCTTTACTATAAGGTCAGCTACCAGGAATCCCAGGTCTCCAAGACCACAGATGAAGTCTGGAGGGAGGAAGTTCTTGATGAGGCTT
>JAOEGS010022703.1:0-39390 GCA_025447755.1 Corythornis vintsioides | reverse complement strand
CTGCTCTGGCAGGGGTGTTGGACTAGATGATCTTCTAGGTCCCTTCCAACCCCTAACATTCTGTGATTCTGTGATTCTTTAAAAAGCAACAGGCAGAGAGGTCATGGACAAAGTAAAACTGACAGTGAAGGAGACTACTGTGAGGAATGAGAGACGATGAAAAGGCCACCACCAAGAGAGCGTTTAGGGGTGGCTGGAAACCATAATACAAGGACCAAGGAAGAGAAAGGAGCATAATATACTTTCATATATAAAATGACATAAGCCAATGATGCTATAAAGGGATAATCACATATTTGCCTTCAAAGGCTCTCCCACCCTTTTTGCATTGGTGGAAGCTTTCACCCAATAAGTGTTGAGTTGAGTCAGTCTGATTCAGCAAAGGTGTGCTGGTGAGGAAGGGATAGCACTATTTTTTTTTTCCCCCCAGCAATTTGGCCTTTGAGTGGTCACCATAGAAACATCTCTTTAAAAAGGTAAATTTAGGGTTCTGAGGAAAATAGAGGCAGAAGAGTTCCTGGAGGAAAGAGACTGTTTAGGAGGAAACACATTTTACTGCGTCTTAATACTCTAGAAAGAAAAGGAGTGGAAAAAGATATATTAAAGTGGTTGGGAAAGGAGAAAATACTACACCCTTCCTTCTGGTCCCTAAAACAAGTGGGAGGAAAGGGAAATGCTTGTGTTGACTCAGCAATTAAATAATTTAGTCAAAATGTCTGAAATAATTGTCAGTTTTGCAGGTGACTTCAGTCTAAGTGGGAAATTATCTTACTGCCACTTTGCCTTTCTTCTCCTTCTTTCCTCATTTCATCCATGTGTTGTGTCCTGTCATTCTTTGAGATCTTTTTTAATGTTTCTTGTGAGAGTAGTGATCCTTTCGTGTATGATTATGAACGAACCGTGGAAGGTAACAGGGCCTTGATCTCTGCCTGGGGCCTCTACCTGTCTGTAGTGACATTTCCAGTGGGTCGGTCTGTCCAAAGATACAAAAATAAACCATGTTCACCAAGGATCTGCCTTAAGCTGAGACAAAGATACTTCCAGATTAAACCATTCAAGTAGGCATATGACTATGGTGAATGTTTCTCAGATGTGCCCACCTTGAAGTAAGAGAGCTTGGTACAGAGGAGAAAGGAAATCGAGTAGAAAACATGCTCAGAAAATTCAGTCTCTTCAAATTATATTTTTATACATAAATACACAGATAAGACTTTATTGGAAATATTTTTCTCAGCAGTAATGACATTGTACTTACAAATTGATAATGAGTATGTACCAAATAAGAGGATTTCTAACTAATATCACATTCTGCAAAAGGTGGGGAAAATGCTAATAGGCCTGACACAAGGCTCTCTGAACTCTGACCTTTATTAAGTCCAGATTCAGTTCACACCTTTTATAATAATAATAATGCTATGTATCAATCAACCTCAGTATGTGTATCTTTCTTATTTTCCCATAATCATAATTTCCAGTCTTTTTACTCCACCCTGCAAATTGTAACAAAGATAATTTAAAACCATGACCAGTTTTTACTAGCAAATATCCATTTGTCATGTTCTGGATAGCTTCTTAATATCTAATAAATTGTTGTCCTATCTTAATTGGCATTTGAACTACACTGTCATGTGGGCTAGTTTCTGTAACTCAGCCTGCCTTCACATGGAAAATCAGCTCTTACAAAGCTGGAACCCTTTACACCTTGCATATTTCAGGCTTTTAGCAGACTAGGTTTCTGTTTAAATAGCCTCTAAATCAAGACAGCATGGCTGTTGACAGCAGCAGTGGAAATGGTAAGTCACCTACAACTGCAGGCTAGACCCTGGAAAAATCAACATTATGCAGATCCAGAGCTGTGAATCCCCTCTGGGCAAGGAGAGAGCCTTGTTCTTGGCCAGCTGAAATAGAGGAGCTCCTTCTCTTAAGAGTCGAGGTCTTTACTCAGTGTGCATATGGGTTCTGACTGAGGGATAAAGCAGCATGCTTCTTTTTGACTTCTCTGTAGGAGACTTCAGCAATGAAGCTAATAATAGTTATTGCTGGTTTTTTGTTGGTTTTTTTTTAACTAGGTTTCTAAAGTCTTGAAATGTTTCTATGAAAGGATGGACTTATTCAGAAATCTAAAGATTTCTCTTACCCAGTGGGATTTTTGAGTGACAAATTAACCAGTTGCTGTTTTGTGCTGCCACCAAGTTGAACATCACAGAGTTAATTATTTTTCTTTCAGAAGCCACAGTTTATCTTTCTTTGGTATGTGCTCTTGGCATTGTTGGAGCTCTGGGCAGATTTGGCCCAAATATGTCTGTATTTTTTTCTTCTCATGCATTTGTTTTCCTCATTAGTGTTAGGATCAGAGGAGGGTTGCTATGTGGCTTCTGTGAGTTCTAATTAACCTGGAAAAGAGACTCTTACCTATTCAGATATGTTTGCATGTTGGTGGTGGTGGCAGGTCATGCCTAGCAGACTGGGAAACTTCCAGGCTGCTCAGCTCAGGCACAGTACAACTGTCACTGTCCTGGAGCGGTTTACCCCAGGCTGAATACAGCGCTGTGTACAATGTAACGCTTCTTCCTTTTGTTGAGTCCATTAAAATAAATAATTTATACATTGTAAATCATCACAATTAAATCTTTAAATGTATGTAATCTCCTTAAATGTCATTCAGGAACTGTAAAATATATTTTAATAAACATATTATTTCAGTAGCAATTTTACAGAAAAAAACCCACCTTACTAAATTATGCCTGACTGCATTCAGCTTCACCTTCTGTGTTTTTAATTTCTGAATGGACTAGTGCATTGAATGGCAGTGTTAGACAAATAGTCTTGGTGGTAGTTAAAGAGGAGAACTCAGGATGCACTCCTTGCTGGTGCTACCCTAGCAGGTAGATATTATAAAGTGGCAAAGTTTATTTATAACATATAAAATATATTTATATCAATATAAAGTGAAAAAGCTTAAACTTAGTTGGATATTAAAAAAAAAAAAACCAACAAAAAACAAACCTCTAAGGTACAGAAACATAATGATGAATTTTTACAAGTATAAGTGTCAAGTTTAGTTGAATTATGAGTCCTCTGAGTGCATGCTTTTTTTCCCAGCCGTCTTTTCATCCTTTAGTCAATAACATTTGCAGTATGTTCTATAACATCCCCATGTAACTGTATTTTAATGTTATTTATCTTTTTATTGAAAAGAGAAATAAGAGCAGTAGACAGGATGCCAAGCTAAATAACTGCCTTCTAATACAGTGAGTGCCATGGTATTTTAATGGGACTAAAAAGATCAGTTGGTACTTTTTCTTAAATATTAAGCAACAGTGCTTACAAAGTGATACCTTTTGTTGTAGAAGGGGGGAGCTGAAGTTTCTGACATGGTTTTCTTGCATAGGGAATTTAAATTAAATTTATAGTCCTAAAAAATCTGCCATGTCATATACTAATTTTCTTACCCTTTCAGGAAAATGGGACTATTGACATCAATAAAACTGCTTATAATGCAGGTTACATACTTGGTGTAAATGCAAGTGGTATGTATTGGAAACTTGTGACTACTTGGTCTGGACCAGGAAAACACGTATTAATGTTGTCTTACTTCATTGGGACAAGTGAGTTTTAAACTTTACATTCCTTTCACTTTTTCCATTTTTGGCATTAAGTTTAACTGAGATAATATTATTTTCTGACTTCCTTTTGAAGAGCTTACTGCAACTTCAGAGAATCTTAAGACATCTGAGAAGTATTTTTTTTTTTTTTTTGGTCATCTTTTGTTTATTTATAAAAGATTATTTAATGGATTTCTTTCCAACTTGCACACTTATTTGAAAGTCAAAATCCAGTTGCCAAATAAAATAAACACAACAGGGTAAGTTGCTACAGAAAAACAAGGCATCAATATGTAATTTTGGTGAGTTGACAAAGTGAAATCATAATGTTAACCTAGTTTCATAGAGAGCCAAACATAATATTAAAGTGTAATAGATTTTGCATTACAATAAACCTTTTAAGACAAAATCCTGTCTTTTCCATGGAGATGCATGTTTTCTTCTTCATTTATAGATGTTAGTGATTTATAAACCAAACAGCTTGTAGTAAAGTAGGTAAGCAATTGCCTTTGTCCTAAATATTCTGTAATATCCTTGGCTGCCTGGTGCAATGGTAGTCTTGAATGCCTTGCTTGGGAAGCTGTGTTCTGTAGAGGTCCCTGCTTGCTCCTTCTGTCTCCAGGAGTCTCTACATGGCCAACGTCAGAAATGGGAGCAAGAGTGCTGACCATTAATGAAGCTGCACAAATGCTTCTAGTCTTATAGTACTATACCTGTAGGTTCACACCAGGGTTTCATACTGATCTTTTTTTTTTTTTTTTTTTTTTTTTTTTTCAAATTAAAATTTAACAGAAAGTGAGATAGTCTGTCAGGATGCAGAATTCTGCTGTTTATTGCACTGCAACATGCATATAGCAAGTTCATTTTACTATCTTACAGGTACTAGATGCTATTTTCTTTCCATCTGATACAAATTATATCACCACAAACCTTTTATAAATGGATATACCAAAGCCTGGCAAAAAAAACAAAAACAAAAACAACAACAACAACAACAAAAAACCAAAAAACAAACCCAAAACAAAACAAAAAACGTGAGAAAAGAAATTTGTGCTGTAATTAACAATTTTTTTTTTTTTGGGGGGGGGGGGGGGGGAGCTGTGGTGGGATTTTTTTGTTGTTGTTTTTCAAAAATGAGGGTCCTGTTTCAAGCTGGATGCTTCCACAGGGTTTCTTCTCCCATTAAAACTAGACCCTACAGGCCTTTGAGCAGAGCACAGCAGTGTAGTAAAAGCATTGCTGCCCTGGTGTGCGTGAGGCTGTTGGGGCCCAGGGAGGAAAGTTGCTGAGTGTAGTGCTGTCCCCAAAGGTCTCCCTAGTGGGAGCAGAGATGCTCTTAGGGCATGTGAGGGGAATGCCAAGGCTTTAGAGGAAAATTTGCAGGCAGAGGAAGAGCACAAACCGTCTGTGTTCCAGTTGCCCCAGCAGGCTGGGCACGACATGTGGATGGATGTGCTCTTGTGTGCAGGTAGACAGATGGCACACTGCTCCCCAGCTCCCACCACGACCTTCAGCACTCGCCTCCATTGCTCACTTTGTGCCTTCAGCTTTACAAGGCTGGGCGGGAAAGGCTGCAACGATACAGGGTCAGCACGAGTAGAGCTGGGCTGTTGTAGCTGGATGTTTACATGATGGAGACATCAGACTTTGGGTCCAGTACACGCAGGTGGACAAGCAGAGTTGTTGCCAATAGGAACTGTGCTATCTGATGGGCTTCTCTGAGCCCCCTTGCAGGGACCCGATGGGGTAGCACAATCCTGGGCTCTTTGCAAGGCAAAATTGAGCCATCCCTGGCAATGTAAACCAAACATCGCAGGGAGCAGAGCCCTTCAATGGGAGGCAGGCACCCAGCTCTCTGGGTGAAGTGATGCCACCCTACCTTGCAACTTGGAGCCTTCCCAAGAGGCTGTCAGTCACCATCACTGGCCCTGTTCTCACTCACATACAGTATTATCTCTACCCGCTGCTGCAAATTGGCTCTGAGCAATCCTTGATCTGTCAGCATTGCCTACCCACTCTCAGATGTCACCAGCCCCCGCTGCTGCCCTGCTCAGTAACGTGTCTCTCTGAAATGTAATAATTCATTAACTTGAGCTTAACTTTTTTTTTTTTCTCCCCATCCCCTCTCTGCCACCCCTTCCTCCTTCTAATGGGCAAAAGCAATTAAACTACATTAGGGATCAAACGTGTGGGAAGCATCTCCCTTGGAGACGTGGCTGCATGGGCCTTGCCCCTGGATGTGCCTTGGCACCAGCTCCTTGTAAATTAGGGCTCTGTGAGCAAATGACTGGGTAAGGGGGAAATGGTGCTCTACAAGGGGGGCACTAGAAAAGATGCTCCCATTCCCTCCTCTGGGAAAAGGAGATTTGGGGTTCATCTGGACCTTCTGTGTGGGCTTTGTTGTGGACACATGATGAGAGCTTCTTTCAGCATGCAGCAAAGGGAGACACTGACCTCAGCAGAGGAGGAGCTAGAAAGACAAGGGATGGGCAAGAGAAGTGGCAGAGAGGAACTGGATTCCAGCTAGCATAAAGCAGGGGAGGGTTTCCAGGTGCTCCCAGTTGCAGAATATATCTGCAAGGTCCTGCTGGCAAAAGTTCTGCCAAGGGGCTGGCTGGCATGGGGCTATAGCCTGTGAGCCAGGGCTTCTTCACACACGAGGACCTGTGGGCCAGCCCAGAGGAAGTGAGGCAACTTCCCTGCTAACTGTAGCTGCAAAGGGCATACCAGATTTGCTAAAAAGGGCCAGTGAGGGATGATGGCACAGTCAAAATGGCCCTGCCTTTCCTTCACCTAGGGCAAGGATGGGTTTTGGTATGGCATGCCCAAAACTGTGAGTGCATTTCTCTGTTGGCTGTGGGGGGCCGTTCCTTCTCCCCCATCTCCTCCTGCCCTCCTTCCCTTCACTTAGGCAGCTTTTCTCTTCCTTACCTTTTGTTCTCTCCCCCTTCCCTGCTCTAGGAAGAAAGTCTCATTTCAGTCTGAAAACCAGCACTGGAGGGGGAGAGTCATTTGCCACTTAATGCCAGAGCGGCAGGAAACTTCACCTTCCTGGGGTGGAATTAAAAACGTTTGAATTGTCTGGGGATCTCAAACAAGAGATGCAGGGAACATTCAGGGCTTTTCACACAAACACACACTTGCGCACACACACATGCGAAAGCCCACACAGCATTAAGGGTGTAATAGCTCAGCTTGGGTAATGCTCTTGAACTCTCTCCTCAGCAGACAGACCAATTCTTACAGTTCTTTTGAAATTTTTTTGTGGGTTTTTTTTTTTTTGTGTGTGTGGTTTTTTTTTTTTTTGTGGCTGAAGATTACTGCTAGTCTCTGGGGAGAGAGACATTTGTCTTGCAGAGAAAATGGTGCCATTTGTTCTTTGCAATCATGCTTCCCTCGGAGCAGCCTGAAACTGGGAGGGGGCTGGGTTCCTCTGTGCAGTTGGGGCTCTGCTGCTGCCAAGGCACAGGAATGGGATGGGGAGCTGCAACAAGAAGATTGCATTCCCCTGATGTTGTTCAAGGAGGGAAGGAAGGGCTTGCTAGGGGGATGTCTGGTGTGAGGGATGCTCCCTGTGTGCAAACGTGATTGTGAATAGAAGTATAACGTGAACGTTGAGGTGCCCCAAATACACAGTGTGTGCAAGCACGGGCTGTGTGACTTCCTAGAAGTAACTCCGGGCATGTTGTCTGACTTGGAATCCATAGCACAAGGGGGGTGGGAGGGTGTCAACTTCCCACTACTGCATTTCCTGCCAGATATTTCCATTTCTCTGTATGTGTCTGATGGCCTTTGCACACATGCTTAAGGCTTTGTTTGCTTCTTCACAGCAGGGTGGGGGTAAAAGCCTGCACGAGTCATCTGCATATAGTCTCAAGTGTGTATAACCCAGAAAGCAGGCCATGCATGGTCTTCTGTTTAACCTCATGTAAAAAGACGTATAAAGCCCTAGCTGCATGTGGGTGTCTTTGCACAGTTCTGGGCTGGACTATAGATTAAATCCCTTATCTTATGTAGCAATGAGTGTGGTTATGGACATGCTTAGAGGTGCCTGTGAGCATGTGGATGCTGGTACATCTGCACACCACGTGTTAGTGGCTGCATGAGCGGCAGGCATGGTGTTAGCTCTGCATTTGACATGCCCTTGCCTCCACAGAGCTTTTTGTGGTGCTGCTTGACCTGCTTACTCACTGAAGAGTTCCACCAGGCTCTTGTTCGTCTCTGGCCTGGTCATGCACACTGACAGTTAGGGTGAGACACTGAAGTGTAGAGAAGGACAACAGGGATTACACAGAATTATTGTTGAGGCTGGAATAGACCTTTGAGATCATCAAGTCCAGCCTAGACCTGACACTACTCACCTAGCTAGACCATGTCACTAAGTGTCACATCCAATCTTTCCTTAAACACCACTAGGGATGGCAACTCCACCACCTGCCTGGGCAGGCCATGCCAGTATCTTAATGACCCTTTCCATAAGGAAGTGCTTCCTAATATCTAACCTAAACTCAAGTTCTTTGCTAATCTATTGCACAAGTCCTGGAAAATACTCTTAAGGAGAGGTTGGAAAGAGAAAGGATTCATAGGAAGAGGTAAAGGCATGGGACGGAACTTGTTCTCTTCCATCTCCTTGCTGCCTCTCCACATTATCCAGTTCTTATTGCATGAAGGGATGCAGAGAAGGTGAGGAGATTCTGGAGTCAGGTGGCACTGGAAGCATCCTACCTGAAAAGCAGTGGCTCCCATCTGGAGCATGCAGGACTGAGAGATTGAGAAGGGGCTTTGCTTATGCAGATCCACGCCTTTCTTCCTCCTGCAAAGAAGCTTCTCCTTCATGGCCCACCCCCTTGGCCATGCTTCAGCTGGCCATGGCCATGCATCTTGACAACATGCACCTGCAGCCCTTGGTTCATGCTCATCATTAGTTCCTGCCTCCCTTCCCTGCACTGTGGTGCCCCCAGGCCCTATTCACCCTGCTTCCCACCCCAGTCATGCTCTCACCAACCCACTCTGCCCTTCCCCAGGGAGTTTGCCAAAGAGCGTGAGCGAGTGGAGAACCGCCGAGCCTTCATGAAGCTGAGGCGCCAGCAGCAGATTGAGCGGGAGCTCAACGGCTACCGAGCCTGGATAGACAAAGCAGGTAAAGGCTGGGGGAGCAGTGAGGCTCCCAGGGGCTGGTGGACCCTGCAAGCTTCTGGTGATGCAGAGTGGTGGTGATGGGAGGGGACCTCTGAGCATCATCTAGTGCAACCCCAAAGTTACATAGATGCTCCCATGGTGGTGTTGGGTGCATGGGCGAGCTTGTCCCTGGATGCTGTGATGGTCTGGTTAGGCTGCAAGCAAGGATGTCACCAGCAGCTGGTGAAAACTCACATTCGGTGTCATGAAACTGTCATATTTTCAACATGAGGCATATTACTTCTCCATGGGAGGCTGTGAGCATCACGGTTGTGAGCTTTTCTCTGTAATGGCTTCCTTTCTGCTGATGTTTGCCAAAGTCCCTGCTATGGTGGGTAACGGGAAAGTAGAGCAGTGAATGGTGACAGATGCAGTGAATTGTTTTCCAGCTAAATCTGCTCCTGGAGTAGTCTGGAGGGCATGTGTTCCCTGCTCCCTGGTTCCCACTTTGGGGCTCCTGGACCTGGGCAAGGGCTGGGGATGGCAGAGGTTTTCCAAGCTTCTTGCTGACACCCAGACAGACGTGACAGCCCCTGGGTGCTAGTCCCCAAACTGCCACAGCCTGTGTCCTTCCTTGTCCTTCATGGGAAAAAAAAGAAAATGTATCTTGAAATGATTCTTGAGGACCAGACCTCAGCTTTGGTCCTGCACTGGGATGTTGAGACTCAGATCTGTCTATGGTGTTCATCTTATTTAGTGGGGTTAATTACAGTGAAGGAATAAGGGTTGCTTACAAGTTATTTTTCTTTCTGATGCAATATGTGGTAGTTGCTACTGCCACCCTCCAGCATTTGCTTTTGGACACTTAACCAATACTTGACAAGAGTTTGCAACCTAGAGCAGCCATCTCCAGGCTGGGCAAAGTGCTTAGGGACTAGGCAGTGAGGTGTGATGTGTTCAGCCAATGGTGTCTTGTCTCCTGATGTTGAATGTATTTTGCGTAGAGGAAGTCATGCTGGCTGAAGAGAACAAAAATGCTGGGACCTCAGCCTTAGAAGGTAAGACAAAGCCTGAAAATATGTCTGCCCTTCCTTCTGCCTGCCTGTAGCTGGAGGTTTAAACCCTCCAGCTGTGATGGGAGGCCTGAGGATGTCCCAGTGGGGTGAGAGGAGGATTGATAGCATAACTCCTGAGAGAATGTGGAGATCAGGAGACATCTGGTCCTACATGGAGTAGGTCTGGACTAGGGTCACCTGGGTGTCTGTCCTGTTGCCAGATCAGAATTATCAAGTGCCGATCACCAGGTCCTGATCCAATGATCTGACTACTGGCAGAGTTGGGTCTCTGTGACTCCACTACCCATTTCTTTTCCCTTCCCAGTGCTCAGGCGAGCCACCATCAAAAGGAACCGGACGGACGCCATGAACCGTGACTCAAGTGATGAGCACTGTGTTGATATCTCCTCTGTGGGCGAGAGGAGGCTGGCACAGAGAAGACCTCTTCATCCGACCTTGGGTCAGTGCAGTTAACTGCTTGCTTCCCCAAAACCTCTGCCAGCTTATTGAGCTGCCAGGATCACAGCCATCAATGGAGACTCAAATCAGCCATCTCTGCTAGTTTGGCAGCACAGGGGACAAACCACCTGCTGCCCTCTGTGCCACATAAAAGCTGTCTGGATAAATCATGTCCCATAAGAGCAGTGTCTGTGAGCCGTCTGTCCTGTCTCATGTTGGAGGGAAGGCTGGAGCACCCAGCAATTCTTACCCTGACTGGAGCACCCAACTCCTTCTTCTCCCTCTTTTTGCTTTAGGTAACCCCTTGAGTCACTCTGGCCTCAAAGGTGCCAGAGTGGATG
Source organism: Corythornis vintsioides (assembly GCA_025447755.1). Lineage (NCBI taxonomy): Eukaryota > Metazoa > Chordata > Aves > Coraciiformes > Alcedinidae > Corythornis > Corythornis vintsioides. The sequence continues at coordinate 28,812 of JAOEGS010022703.1, read as the reverse complement.
GTGCCTCCTACTTACGGCATAAGGAGCGACTCCTGCGCATCTCTGTTCGCCACATGGTGAAATCCCAGGTTTTCTACTGGATCGTCTTGAGCCTGGTGGCTCTCAACACTGCCTGCGTGGCCATCGTCCATCACAACCAGCCAGCCTGGCTCACCCACTTCCTCTGTGAGTCCTTGGGTTTTGTGTAGGTGTGAGAGCACTATGTGGGCAGGAAAAACCTCCTTCAATCTTATCTCCAGCAGCTAGAAGTTGCAGCATGACCTTGCTCCTTGCCCCAGGACATGTAGGGATGAGTCCCACCAGAGTCATGGTGGTATGGATCTGGGTGGGGTATAACCTGAATTATGGTCACTGTTGATAAAAAAGGACCATGTACAGCTATTTAATTCAGCTTTGCCTATGGCCATGGATGGCTGTCTCAGCCCTGTGGAGGAGTTTTACTGGCCTTAAGCTCTTCAGGTCCAGTGTTGTTTGTCAGGAGAGAGAAACAGAATGCAGGTCTCAATTGGGCTTATCCTAAAATTGCAAACAGTGGTGATGGAAAGCTTGCTGGAGATTCATCTTTGAATGCCCACAAGCAATTGCTGGAGAGGCATGAGTTTGCAGGGGTGGGGCTGGCCATGGGTGAACCCCCTGATTAAAGTTTTGGTGCAGAGCATGGAATGGAGATACTAAGTTTGAAACCAGTTACTGGAGCATCCCCTAGCCTGCTGTGGTACATTGTCAGGTCTCAAAGGCAGTACACCCACGTCTATACTAGCTTGGTGCTAACTGCAGAGCAATGTGGTCAGCCCCATGGAAGCCATGTGTTACTGCTGAGTTGCTGCAGTAGGGACAGTGCTGCTTTCTCAGCCATGCTGTTCTTACCTTTTAACTATCCCTGTTAAACACCCATGTCTGCATTGCCACACTCAGGCCTGCTGGGATCCCAGCAGCCACAGTTTGGTACAGCAGCTGGTTGTGGTGAGAAGCATCTTTTGGACAAGGTGAAGAGCTAGACTCTTGCCTGCTAATGTTCATGAAATAGCTGGAGAAGCTTTTCACTGGCTCTTGGCTGTTCAGCTCGGTTTTCTTGGCCAACTTCCAGCCACACAATGATTTAAATCCAGGTTGCCGAAATTTCCTTCCAGTGTTGTGTGGTCAATGTCTTTGCAAACACGTCAACCAATGTTGTATAATATTGAAGAGTTGCTCTGCTCCATGCTGGACATCTCTGGTTTCTCAAATTCCTGGGACACTGGTGCACCTTCCCTGAAAGATGAACCTGTGAGGTTGGTGCTCTGTTATATAGTTTAGACTGTATATAGCAGACAAGCTTCCCTCATGCCAGCCCCTGAGAGAAACAGCATGGTCCTCAACTTGTCCTAACTCTGTGATGTGCTATGTGGCCTATGGGTGGAAGTGTGCAGGATGCTCCTCACATCTTGGTGCCCCAAGTGTAGCACATTTGTGTTTTCTCTTTCAGACTATGCAGAGTTCCTCTTTCTTGGGCTTTTCCTTCTGGAGATGTCCTTAAAGATGTATGGGATGGGGCCACGCCTTTACTTCCATTCTTCCTTCAACTGCTTTGACTGTGGGGTAAGCAGACCAGAGATGCTGTGTGTGGAGGGGGAGATGCTTGAGAAGGGTCTGCATTGCAAAACACTGAGAAGGAGAACTCTATGGACTCACGATGGTTGGGGAACCTTTTCTGCTGGGACAGCTTGCCCCAGCCAGACTGAGGCACCAGGTCTTGGGCAGGGTGGTGGGTTCCTTGTCTTCAGGTGTGCAAAGTTTTCCTGCAAGGTTTCCTGACTATGTCTGCTTCTCAGGTAACAGTGGGAAGCATCTTTGAAGTGGTTTGGGCTATCTTCAGGCCAGGGACCTCTTTTGGGATCAGTGTCCTACGAGCCCTTCGTCTCCTGCGAATATTTAAAATAACCAAGTATGTGCCAACTGTTCACACTTGCGACCCTTTGTCTCAGACTGTGGCTGCAGCCCAGATCCAATCACTCCTGCTCTCCTGTCGGCATCACTCTGAATGCTCCAAGACTGTCTCTGTTTTCTAGGTACTGGGCATCACTGAGGAATTTGGTAGTATCCCTGATGAGCTCCATGAAGTCTATTATCAGCCTTCTATTCCTCCTCTTCCTCTTCATTGTAGTCTTTGCCCTGCTGGGAATGCAGCTGTTTGGAGGCAGGTAGGTTGTTTTAAGACCTGGGAAAGGAATTTTTTGGTGTTAAATCCCTTTTAGATAACTAGGAACACATTAGCCTTGCTCATCAGCCTGCTGATAACAATAGTACCTCTCCCATTCCAAAGTCCCTGCTTGGACAGGTGCCTCTGGGCTGTATGGGTCCTTCTGGCCAGGACATCTTTTTGATTCTGGTATCAAATGCTCAGGAGACCTTCCTTAAAGTGGGAAAGATCCACTTCAGTACAAGAGAGCTGATAGCACAGCAGTCAGGGATATGATGAGCTTGGTACTCCAGCCCATTTATGTCCTTCTGGTTCTATTTCCAGGTTTAACTTCATTGATGGGACGCCATCAGCCAACTTTGACACTTTCCCTGCAGCCATCATGACGGTGTTCCAGGTAGGAGCTGGGATGCAAGGGGACCCAACAAAAGGGGCTTGGGACTCTCTGCTCACTGCCCCCTGGCTGGAAAGGGACTCTTTAAACCAAAGGAGTTTGCCTCCATTGTGTTAGTATATCACTTGCTTCCTCCCTCTCCTCCTGTGTAACAAAGATGGCAAGAGATGGAAACTCTTCCATCTTCCATTATGCAAGGTGGAAGAGTTTTAAAACTCTTCTAAGGACACCTAAATCCTCAGTAGTGTCCAACATCATCTCTCTTGAGTGCTGCAGCTGTAGAGCTGGATTATCCACTGCACAAGGTCTCTGGGCTTCACCCCTGCACCTTGGTGGGATAGATGGAGGGGCCATCCAGGTGACAAGAAGGTGTAGGTGACAGCAGCTGGCTTGCTTTCCTGCAGATCCTGACGGGTGAGGACTGGAATGAGGTGATGTACAATGGCATCCGCTCCCAGGGAGGTGTTCGCTCAGGCATGTGGTCCTCCATCTATTTCATCATCCTCACCTTGTTTGGAAACTGTATCCAATCCACCTGGCTTCTGTGCTTTTTTCTCACCTGCCTAGGGCTTCCCCCTCCCTACCCACTGCTCCTTCCTCCCCTCCCAGCTGAGGGAGATCCATGGATATCCCAAACACGGTGAAGGAGCTGTCTGGAGATGCACTGAGGGCTGTATACATGTGTTGGATGAGCTCATCCCTTTGGCAGCTCCTCACTGCAGAGCTGTCAGGACCTACTCCCCTGGTGGCTGCAGACACCCATGTCCTTAACACATGCCTTGTGCATCCTTAGCTGCTCGCAGATACTCTGCTGAATGTGTTCTTGGCCATTGCAGTGGATAACCTGGCCAATGCTCAGGAGCTCACCAAGGTAAGTCCAGGTTGCTTATGTTTCTTGTTGGTGGGAAGATAGATGGGGCCAGCATGAGAGACACTGGACATCCAACTCTAGAGATGAGGCCACCTTGTCCCTTAGCTCAACTTGTCTTGATTAAGAGGTCAGACCAAATTGGAAATGAGGTATCTTCCTCCAGGAGGGTACGTAGGATGCTCCTCTGAAACACAAACCCATATTGTTGGACAAAGATGGTTGAACTGTGATTCAGGAAGGTGCTTAAACCTGCCGGTCCTGTGTCTCTCCAGGAACACCTCCACTTCCCATTAAACAGTTTCCTTTGCCTCCAGTCAGACTGAGATAACCCTCATCTCTCTGATGGGGCCTGATGCAGGGACAGTTATTTGCCTAAGCACTCTGGAGATGTGAAACGGGAAGTGCTTTCCAGTGATGTCACTATTATTCCCCATGTGCCCACAGGGAAGTGGATGTGATTTAGGATGCAATTTAGGATGGTGCTTCATAAGGTTATTAGGCTTAGCTTATTTTTAAGACCATGCTGGGAAATATTTGGGTAATGCTGAAATGCTGGGTCACCATCTAGATAACAGTGAGTAGGTGAGAGCTGCAAAGGTTGTTGCTGCTCTTTGGAGGGTACCGGTGATCCTGCAGTGCCTTATTTATTTATTTATTTATTTCAGATCTCACATCTATTACTCAGGTCTTTGGGTTTTACTGAGAGGTTTGTGTTCTGGTGTAAATCTGACCCATTAGCAGCACACGAAACCAGGGTATGGTGCTCGTTTGCCTAAGGGGTGCACGCAGCGGTCCCTGTCCTCTCACAGCAGGTGCAGGTGGCTCTTCCAGGGGCTGCTGGCTGCTGCTGGGGTGTGAGGGCTGGGAGAGCCCTGCTGTGTACCAGCAGCATCAATTAAGTGAGCGCTGAGTTTTTGAAAAGGCTGAACACATGCTAATGACTCCTAATGACATTTTTTTGCTCTGGAGACACAACCGTACTCATTAAAGCAATACAGTCTCTGCTGGGGTCATTCATGGATGCCTCGCCTCCCACTCCATCGAGGGGATGGCTGTCTCACCCCTGTGGCTGTGAAGAAGAGAAGGCTGAGCTGGTCTGCACCGTCTAGGGCTGTTCTAGCGTGCATAGGCTGGCTCTTTCCTGGAGTGGGCTGGGTTCACTTATTTAAGTAGCGCTGATGTCTTCACTAAGATCTGGCGTAGTAACCAGGGAAGTTGCATCCCCATGATAAAATCAAGGCTGTCTCTGGAAATACAGGTGCCTGCTCCCCTTTTCTCCTCACACCTTTGTATTTAAGGTAGCCCCATGCATCCCTCACTGCCTCCAGTGGCTACACCTTCCCACTAAGCAACTGCCCTTTTCCCTCCACAGGATGAGCAGGAGGAAGAGGAGGCTTTTAACCAGAAGCATGCCCTTCAGAAAGCCAAAGAAGTCAGCCCTATGTCTGCCCCAAATATGCCTGCTATTGAGTGAGTGACCACCCCCCCCCCAAACTGCTCCCCTGGTACCCCCCTGAGCCCATCTGAGATTCTCAGCAGGGTGTGGAGTGTGGTGTGGATGCTGGTAGGCCTGCTGCTGCAAAAAAGGTGTGATTCCCTCTTCAGTCATTTTCCTGAGGATGGATGGAGATCTAGGAATATGCTACCCATGAGCAGCAGTGGTTTCAGAGAGGTGTCAGAGTGAGGACCAGGACCTGGCCCAGACCTGACCCAAGCAGCAGTCTCAGTGCTTGGGCATGGCAGAATTCCACTATAAAGAGGCTTTCTGTCCCAAGTGTTCAGCTCAAACACTCAGGGCTGTTGCTAGGGGTGGGGAAGGAGTCTGGGGGAGGAGACAGGTATCTCAAGTTTTTCTGGAGGAGAGGTGATATTTTTCCCAGGGTAGCGTTCCGTCATGGCAAAGCTGTGGGAGAGTGGCCAGGGCTGGAGGAGAAGTGAACAGCCATGTCATAAATCTCCCCTGGGCTCCTTCCCTGGTAGCAAATGCAGTTACGAGAGATGGAGCAGGTTTGCAAAACCATGTTTGATTGTTCAGAAATTTGATTTGGGCAAGAAAAAAAAGCCCTAAACCATATAAACCCCTGGCATGGTGTTAAGGAGCCTTGTCTCTGTGTTTCAGCAGAAGAAAATCTGTTTTTCCTTTCTAGACATCTTTTTTTCCCCTTATTTTGCAGTGTCATATGGTCTAAATCACATAAAACTTTCAAAGTCAACATTGGAACGACACGTTTTGATTTGTTTCCTGAAACAGTACATTTCAGTACAGCTGAAAGGATTTTTTTTTTCTTATTTCTTTTTTTTTTTGTAAAATTCCTTCCCAGGGAATTTTAGGTTTCATTATGCTTTGAAACTCAACCAAGCTCATACATGGATGAATGTCTTGCAGATTTTCTGAGAGAAACTGCTCTCTCCAGATAAGTCCTGATCTGGTGGGGAGGTTAGAGGCAGAGTTGGGAATGGTCCCCTCCCTGGCTTGGCAGTGGTAGAATGCAAAGGTCCCCCACCCTGCAGGCATCTTCCCTGTGTTTAGGGGCAACAGGAGCTGAGGGTGTTTGTAAGCCATGCCTGGTCTCTCAGTAGCCATATATATGTTTGGAGGTGATGGTATGTTCCTATTAAATCTGTGACTGGTCAGGTAGTGGGTGGGTTTGTGGCAGAGTTCATGTCATGATTGCCTCTGGCTACTGTGGGAACATGTTGGATGAAGTGAAGGAATAGAGGGATTTAAATCTCTGACTACTGAGTTGTGGGTTTTCTGAGATGCATCTGTCTGAAGTTACAGAACATCTGGGAACTACTCACAGAATCACAGAATGTTAGGGGTTGGAAGGGACCTAGAAGATCATCTAGTCCAACCCCCCTGCCAGAGCAGGATCACCTAGACCAAGTCACAAAGAATCTTCCCTTACCGGGAATTGAACCTGGGCCGTGGCAGTGAGAGTGTCGAACCCTAACCACTAGACCACTGTGTCTTCAGAGAAGGCTGGAAAATGGATAGATTGGAGAGAGGAAGAGGAGGAGATGGACTATATTAGGGCACTAAAGGATTTGCCCACACTGCACATCTCTGCTAGAGTTTTCTAGCCATTTTCACATGTAGCTGGTTAAGAAAACAGGTCTCTTTAACCTTTTGTCGTTATTCCAGGGACATTGAAATGGGACATAGAGATAATCACAGATCTTTTTCCATCTTCTCCCTCTCATCAGGATGGATAGTGTTAGGGACAGAGAAAGGGACTGTGATGCTCTAGTGGTGACTGATGTGCTTTTGATGGTTGCATGCTGATGCCAGCAGCTGTGGAAGGACAGCAGGAACAAACCAGAGCAGAGCTGGTACTGAAGGGCTGTTAGAAACTCAGATAGGTGAAGCTGAGCCAGTGTCTGTGTTTGGGTGTGTGCAGACACAGATGGCATCATTTCTATGTGGGTACCCAGCGCAGTCAGGTTTGGTATGGCGTTCCTGCCTGCGGAGAGAGGTCCGGTGGTGCTCATGGATAAGTGCTCCCACGTGGCCAGGTTGGCGTGGGTGGCTGCGGTGCCGATTGGAGTATTGTATTTGTACATGGGCACTGATGGTGCAGATGGCTCGGGGCTGTTTGATGAGTGGGTGGCCAGATGGATGCATGAGGGTGCTGTCATGTGTTTGGTGCCTAATGTGGTACTTGGATGACTTTGAAGGCTCGGCTCCTTGTGTCAGGGATGGCGGTGGACGCCTGCAGTTCGCGCTCTGCCTTGACTGTGGCACCAGGTTGCTCCCCTGTCACTTCGGAGACAATCACCAGCGTGACTCATCCCAGGGCTGAGGGGATTGCACTTGCAGAGGGGCAGTGAGGTGCACCCATCTTTCCTATGTGAGCTCTGTGGGCACACAGGTGCTTGGTCCTGCGCAGTTGGAGTTTATTTCCCTCTATGTCCTGCACCTGCACGCATGTGGCATTTGCAAAAATCCAAACCCTTTGAACTGCGACACACACGTCTGCATACACTTGTGCCTGTTTGCATGGAGCTGCACCTATCTGAATCTTTTCTGTGCTGATACAAAGGAAAAAGCCTTGAATCTTTCCAGCAGCCTGAAGTCAGTGGGGGTGAAGGGCAGTGAGAGAGCCCTGTTAAGCTTCTCTGTGTCTGGGCTCCTCAGGTGACAGGGGCTCTGGGGCATCTCAGCCTTGCTTCTGCTGGGGAGTGTGGTGTCAGGGCAGTGACAACCCACAGTGATGGCTCAGGGCTGGCCTGACACATCAGTTCCCCTTTCAAATTGCCATTTATTGCTTCGGAGAAGAGAATTTGGAGTGCTTAGAAAAGGTTGTTCAATACCTAAAGGTGTACTGGGGCATCTGAGGGGCTGCAGCCTGCACTGTTCTCCTCTTGTTGCTGGTATGAGGAAGGCTCCATGGCCACCAAGAAATGGATCATCCCAGAGCAAAAGCATGAGCACGGGCAGCCTTGCAGGCAGCTTGCTGCTGGTGTGTGAGTGTGTGCGTGCAGGGTTTTCACTGGCAGCCGTCACCTTACAGCATCCCAGCAGCCAACGACTGAGATTGAGCAAAGAGATACCAGCTGCCTGGGGTCATGGGGGACACCTCTCTGTGTTGCCCAGATGAGTCAAAGGAAGAGGTGAAGGGGGGGATTGAATCCATTTGTTTTTCCTCCCCAGAAGAGACAGGCGAAGGAGACACCACATGTCGATGTGGGAGCCACGCAGCAGCCACCTGTATGTGGGCCGCGGGGGCGCGTGTCCGTCTGTGGCTCCTGTGCTTTCTGTGCGTCCGTCCGTGGGGCCAGGGCACTCACTGCTCCCCTCTGGCCTCCTCGGTGGGGCAAGGGGGGATGGGGGGTCATGTGTGTGCGTACCTGTGTTCAGTGTGCTCCTTTGCACCCCTGTTTGTGTGCGCGTATGCGGGCGCTTGTGATTCTGTGCATTCCTTGCCTCCTTGTGTGTGTGTGCTGTGGCAGGATGTGCGTGTTGGTACGTGTGCCGGATGTACACGTGTGTGTGCTCATGTTTCCCTGTGTCTAGGTGTGTTGGGAAGGGCATGTCTGTCTTCTTGAGGGGGTTTGTGTGGATGTTTACAGCATGGAAAAGGCATAGTGGCGTAGCCCAGCCCTACCTAGAGCACACCTCCAGGAACACAGAGGAGCCCATGACAGCTCCTTCTCTCATAGGCAGCTGAAACTGCTACTCCCTGAACCTCCACACAGGCTTCCTGCCTGGGATGTTCTGGGTGAGTGGCTGTCTCAGACGAACATAGGTGAGCACAGGGAGGGAAGCCAGGGACCTTCTAGACCCACTGATATTCACCATTGCAAATCACAGAATCATCAAATAGACTAATAGGCTGGTTTGGGTTGGAAAGGACCTTTAAAGGTCACCTAGTCCAGCTCTCCTGCAGTGAGCAGGGACATCTGCAACTAGAGCAGGTTGCTGAGAGCCCTGTCCAGCCTCACCTGAATGGTTCCAGGGATGGGGCATTGACCACCTCTCTGGACAACCAGGGCCAGGGTCTCGCCACCCTCAGTGTAAAAAATGTTTTCCTTCTCTCCAGTCTAAATCTCCCCTATTCTAGTTTAAAACCATCACTCCTTATTCTGTCACAATAGACCCTGCTAAAATCATTGTCCCCATCTTTCTTATAGGCCCCCTTTAAGTACTGAAAGGCTGTAATAAGGTCTTCCCAGAGCATTCTCTTCTCCAGGCTGAACAACCCTGTCACAACCTGGCCTCACACCAGAGGGGTTCCAGCCCTTGTATCGTTTTTGTGGCTTACCTTGGGCCACATGTCTCTGAGGGCCACCTCACTGAGAAAGGCAGGTCTTAGACCTGGCATCTTCTCCCACTCCCTCTCATTGTCCCCATCCCATCAAGACTGCCACACTTGTCACCAAGCTGGCTTTTGTATCAGAGTCCTCTGCACAGTTATTAGTACTGTTAGGGCAGTGCTGCTCCTGAATGGAGCCCAGCTCTGTGGAGCTGGTGATACAGACCTCCCCAATGCAAGGAAGGATCCTCAGCTGCAGTGAGGGGCCATTGCCTATAGTGAAGGTGTTCTCAACCATGCCAGAGGAAAGTTGTTGGGAAATCTGGCTGGGATAGGGCAAGCCAGGGTGCTGGCTCCCCAGCAAGCTGGGCATACTGTCTGAAAGCTTTAGATATATGAACCTACTGGGACTGGTCCTCCATCAGTCTGATACCTTCTAGAGGGGCAGAAGTACAGTCTTGGCCCTGCTTCCAGCTTCTGCCAGCACCAGTGGGCTGCTGGAGGGCTGGAGATGAAGCAGGAGCCCAGCCCATAGCCCAGAGGACAGCGTTTTCTTTCTCCCTGGGATTCCCACATTAAATCCAGAGTGGGTTCTTCACTGGTGCAGGGCGGGGGAGCAGCCAGGACACCAACCTCTTGCTGTCCCCTGTTGCAGGCGGGAGCGTCGCCGACGGCACCACATGTCAGTGTGGGAGCAGCGCACCAGCCAGCTGCGCCGGCACATGCAGATGTCCAGCCAGGAGGGCATCAACAAGGACCAGCCACCTCTCATCAACCCCCACGCCAGCATCTTCCGCAGGAAGAAACTGGGGGACGGCGTTGCGCTGGAGAAATGTGCTGAGGAGCAGGGTGGCAAAGGCGAGCGGCCGCCGGCCCAGGCACCCGAGCAGCCGGCCCCAGGGGCCAACCCTGGTGGTGGTGAGGATAGGAGGAGCCCATCACCCCGAATCAAGCGAGACAAGGAGTCTTGGCACCAGAAATCATGCCATGGGAACTGTGAGCCAGGCGAACAGGATGGGGCAGGAGGCAGCATTGAGGACAGGGCCAGGCTGAGACAGAGCCAGCGGCGCAGCCGGCACCGCAGAGCCCGGATGGAGGGGAAGGATCCGGCCAGTGCCTTGGGGAGCTGCTCAGCCAGCCAGGAGATGGGTCTAGAGGAGACCAGCCCCACAGAGGGGGCTCAGGATGGGGACCAGCGTGGGCATGCGGCTGTAGCAGAGGCGTTGATTCAGGGGGATACGGAGGCAAGCAGGCAGCCCATCAGGTTGGTACCCAGGGAGGTTGTCTTGTAGTTCCCACAGCTCCTTGTCCTTTTCCCTTATTTTCTGGTACCTCTTTTTCTCCCACATCCTTCCTGCAGGACAAATGGGGTTCTTGCTGGTGATGCTGATCTGGTTGGGACCACCAAGGAGGGGAGCCCCTTGCAAGTTGCACCCGAACCCCCGCAGGGGAAAACGGGCAGCCTGACAGAGCAGGACTGCAGCAGTCCAGACACCAGTGAGCAAGCACTGCTGGAGACCAGCCACACTGTCAGCCGGAGTGAGCCTGACCTCTCCTCCCTCACCCCCAACACTGAGAAGGCCACGGAGAGCACCACCATCATGATCGATGTACACGACTCTGCTGTGGTACAGAGTGAGGACCCATCTCTCTTTCCTGAGCCCCTCTCCCAGCCCTCAGGGACCCTGCAGTGATGGGAAGCCACTTGCATGGCTTTTCCTATCTGCATCCCTCACCTGGGGGGGTTTTCCTTGCTGCTTCTTGCAGCATCTTCCTCCAGCACCCTGGCTTTGCCAGCGATCCCAAACACAGCTGTGATGTGGCACCATCCCCTGGGAAGCTTCTCCCTTTCTCACCTCCTTCCCACCTGCTTGATCCCTTCTTCCCACTTCCTTCTCACTTGTGCAAAACACATCCCCAGTTTTCACTAACACATCCACAGCCTCTGCCCAGATCACTGCCCCTCAAACCCCTTAGCAGCATCCTTGCTGTCAAGGTGAGCCACTTTAAATGGTGTTATTAATTAAGCAGCATCACGGAAGATGGCTTTGTTAAATCTCTTTTCTCTGCTTCATCCTGGCAGCTCGAGTCTTTTCTTCCCTTTTAGTCCCTCATCCTATAATGGCACAGGGATGCAAAACAGAAACTGGGGAGGGTTACGCTTGCCCGGGTAGTAGGGACACCCTGGGTTTCTGCCTGGGTGCAAGACCAGGCAAAGGCTCTCACTTTCCTGCAGTTAGCAACAAGACAGATGGCGAAGCCAGCCCCTTAAAGGAGGCTGAGACCAAAGAGGATGAGGAGGAGATGGAGAAGAAGAAGCGGAAGAAGGAGAAAAGCGAGACGGGCAAAGCAATGGTGCCTCACAGCTCCATGTTCATCTTCAGCACCACAAATCCGTGAGATATTTTTTAGACCATAGGATCCTAGGACTGGGGAGGGCTGTAAAAGGAAGGACCTAGGCATCCCTGAAAATAAAGGATGCCTTTGGGAAAGGGGCTGACTATCTCCTAAACAGCCTTGGACAATCAGCTACTGTGATCCCTAAGCCCCTTCAGCATGCTCCCTCTGGGACCACTACTCTCATGGTTTTCTCTCCTGACTGATGACCATTACCTATGATTTTTATTCAATGCTTGTTACATTTTTCTGCAGTTTTCTGCTCTCCCATAATTCTTGTCTAATTCTAGTAGCCTAGAAGAATAAGCACCACAGTTTCTCAGGCCCTGTCCTTGGCTGGCTGTGGGGTGTCTTGTGGGTTGGGACAGTCAAGAAAAGGGGTCAGCAAGTCCAAATCACCTTTGGGCTCCCTTGGCTTACTCTTCAGACTTTGCTGCCCATCTTTATGCCCTGGAAGCCAGTGGTGTAGGGTGGGTTTTCACATGGGCTGTGCCAGGGGCTCACAGGATGGGGTGTGGGCTGTCTCCCTGCAGGGTGCGGAGGGCTTGCCACTACATCGTGAACCTGCGCTACTTCGAGATGTGCATCCTCCTGGTGATCGCTGCCAGCAGCATTGCCCTCGCAGCTGAGGATCCTGTCCTCACCAACTCTGACCGCAACAAAGTGATTACAGATCTCCCCTGCTCCCCACATCCTACCTGCAGAGGATCCTGTAGGATTTTAGTTTCCGCGGTGGGGCTCACGTGGGACATGGATCAGGGCAGCTGGTGTCAGCACTTACACCGTGCTGCATGGTGTCTGACGTCTACCACATGACTTTTTTATAAAGCCTGGAAATTCCTCTTGGCCTCCCATATATGGGGTTTAGAGCCTGGCGAGCAGACCAGGGTGACTTATTGACAGTAAAGTAGCTTAATCTGGGGAGATGCTGGTGTGCCCAGGGATGGGTATGGGGGAGCGCAACCCCGACTCACAGTATGACTTCAGTGCCACTCACACCATGCATGGGAAATGTTTCTCTCCCACCTACATGGTTGAGTTTATGGACGTCCTAACTTCATAGGGAGCAGACTGGGTTTGGGGCAAGCAAACAGCCTGTCTCTCTGCATGTGAGCCAGTTGAGCCCTGGTGCTTGGTGATAATGGAGTCTGGGTGGGCACCAGTGAGCCCATTTGTTTGGCAGTGGCTGCAGAGCACTTGTGCCCTTTCTCTGCAGGTCCTGAGGTATTTTGACTATGTCTTCACCGGTGTCTTCACTTTTGAAATGGTTATCAAGGTAAGAGGCCTTGTGGGCGGGCTGTGCTGTGGGTGCTGTGTCTGGCATCCAGGTGGGAAATAGCTCCATTTTTTTCTTTTGTTCCTAAATTTGGATGATAGAGACTTTAAAGCCTGGTTCTTAGGAGTAGGAGTTGAGGAAGCTTAGCAGTGCTTTTATCAGTCCTTGGGTTTCTAAAATATGGTGGTCACTGCTATATACCTGGAGTTCAGGGACAAGTCTGCTGCTCTCTCCCAGTTCCCAGCTCATCCTGCCTGTGTCTACTTCCACCTGATGGCAGAGCTGCTCATTCCCTGACTGTTTTTCTTACCATTTTCTCTCTGCAGATGATTGATCAGGGTTTGATCCTTCAGGATGGATCCTACTTCCGAGACCTCTGGAACATCCTGGATTTCATCGTGGTGGTGGGAGCGCTGGTGGCTTTTGCCTTGGCGTAAGTGGCTGTCGTCCTTGTCAGTTCTTTGCCTTCCTTTTAGCGGGGTGGAAGAAGGATGCAACTATTTGATATGGCTACTAGACTCTGATTTTAATTATTTTTTTTTAATTTCTCTGCACCCTTCTGCTCTGCTTCTGGGATGGCTCCTGGCAGTGGTGCGTGGCTATTTCAGAGATCTATTTGTCCTTGTTTGTCAAATTCTGGTGAGCAAGCAGGCAGGGGACAAGGCAAGGCAAGCTGGAGACTCTAGGAAGAGGTTGGTGAAAGTGGATGGTTAGAGATGGAAGAAGACCTAAAGGTGGCAGAGCTGGAGGCATACCTGCTGTGCATCCCAGGGCTTGCAGAGACCAGCCAAAGCAGCATCTTGCCAGGTGGAACTGCCCTTTGAATATATTTGTGCTAGAATGGTACCCCTGGTGTATTTTCTTCTGCTTCAAGGAGGGGAGCATTGCCCCAGAGCCCTGCAGGGACAAGGATGTGGCCAGCAGGATTTGTGCCCACATCCTCTGCAGCACCACGCTAAGGTCAGAGTGCTGCATGCTTGTTCAGTGATGTGTCCCTGCTGAGTACCACTTGCAGCTGGGACATCTTGTGGCATCTGCAGCTCCTTCTCCACAGGGTGGCTTGATGAATTTCTGGGGTGCCCATGCCTCCTCCGTGCTGCCAGCTAAGGCAAGTTGTGTTGTATGAGCACAGGAGGGACATGCCAGTGCCCAGAGAGTGGGTGCTAACATGATATATACAGGCAAGGGGCACCCCCTTAATCCCCAGGGCTGTGGTACCCTGTTGGTGCCTGAGGAGGGAAAGGAGAAAAGAGGAGAGGTTCACACTCCTCTGTCACCTTGTTGTTCTCTTTTTGTGCCTTTGACACCCTTGGTGGTGGCGTTAGTGCTGGTGAGAGGGGAGGGCCTGGCAGCTGCGCAGACTGGAGCCCTGTCCTTGTACACAGCTCAGGTACTGGTGCAAGGCTCTCAGGTGTCTGGGTCCAAGCCCCAAGGTCACTCAATGTTTTAGAATCTGTAATCCATCTCTCCCATCTAACACAAGGCTGGCCACCAGCTCTTTCCCTTTGGTCTCACCCACTTGCACCCTCCCTAACTTGTTGCTTGTTCCTTCTTCACCCTCCTAACCCCCTTCCTCACCCAGTGCTTTCACATGCTGCTCTCTACTCAGGAAGAGCACAGGAGAATTCAGCTCACTTGACACAGGGATGAACCAGCCCCTGGGTGGGGGAAAGGGCTGACCTCAGACCCCAGCATTGGGCAGGTCTGCTGACTGGTGACATTGCTCCGCATCCTTGACAGGCCACCAAGGCTACCATGAGGATGGATCAATCATCTCTGGGGTCAGGCTGATTCCCTCTCTGTCAGACCATGTCTAGGGGAGGCTCAAGAGCATCAGCAGACTGAAGATGTGCTGGGTGGTTTGAGGGGCTTTAGGAGGACTAGAGAGCCTTTACCTTCTAAAGCATCTTTCTTCAAGACTTTTTGATGGCTGAAGAAACACAGGTTGATGGCTCAGCATGCTCCTGGATGGACAGGTGTCCTCACCACCCCTAACAGTATCATAATTTGTGCTTACTGTGCCCTTGCCACCACCTCACAAAGGTGACACTGTTTCTAGGGTGGTCCCTAGAGCTGGCAGAGTTCCTGCCTGCCAGCATTTGAGCTGCTGTGCCCCTTGCAGCCATGCTTGCCACCTGCCTGCCCCCACCCAGCCTTCCAAGGGAAGGGCAGGTCCCTTTGGGAACGGGGCAGCTGAATTCTTGAGAGTAAGCACCCCCATCAACCGTGACACTGAACCCCCCCCCCCACAGAGAGGGCCTGTGCATCTCCATGTACATTTGCAGCAAGCATCTGTGTTGCCTGCCCACTCTTGTAGTTGTAGCTGGGTAGATACTGAGTGCTTTGTGCTGTGGACAAGGTATCTTTATAATGTAAACCTGTGAGATTGTCCCTCTCACCCACGTCTGACAGTGGCTCCTGCTGGAGGAGATGATCTCATGGCTTTGGGGGTGAGGGGAACAAAGGAACCACAGCTATTTCTGATGGGTTGATACATTATAAAGCATTTATAATAACACCTGCCTCTCTCCTTGGCAGCCTGTTGTCGCCATGTCCCTGGAAGCTGCAGATTGTTCAGCAGCTATACATGTCCCAGCCCACCACTCTCCCTCCATCCTGGTCTCAAAAGGAAAATTCTGTCAGTGGTTTATGAATCCCTCTCTTTTTCTTCTCCTTTCATGAGCAATTTGATATGGGACTGGGAGGGAATCTGTCCTCCCTCTCCCTACTCCTTGCCTCCACAGTGCTAGGTGGGCAGGGTGATGCTTATGGGATGGCTGTGGTGAATATGGGACTGAGAGAAGCTGGTGTCTGTGTATGGCACTCTCATTTGGTTTTCTGACCCTTTTGCCTCCTCTCCATGGTTCAGTTTTCCTGTGGGGATCCTGGCTAACTGCGGGCATAGTAGGAGGTGGTCCAAAAGTGCTACCATCATTTGTTGGCCATTGGTACCACGCTAAAATCACCACTAGGCAAATATCCACCCGTAAAGCCATCTCTGTGTGCTGTTGTGGCTTGGCTGCGGCCCCCTCAGATCCTGTGCACCCTTGTCTTGGCTGGCTCAGTTGTAGCTCTCCATGTGGAAAGCAACTATGTCAATCCAAACACGGCCTAAATGAAAAGCCCAACATAAAACCACAGTTCTCCAAAGAGTTCAAATTAAATTAGCTAAAATAACCAGAACCATAACTAAAAGACCCTGCTCACTTTCACCTCCCATGGCACCCTCTGAAGAGGCATTGCACAGCAGAGTGACTGAGAGGTGCTGAGAGATGCTGATGCCTATGGGCTTGCAGCAGTGGGAGAAGCTGAGTGGTGAAAAGGTTGGTGGAAAGGTTGATGGTCAGTGCATAGCCTTTATCATGTTACCTGGTGAGCAATGGTGCAAGTTGCCCAAAAAAGGGCAATGAAGCTGGTGGGGGATCTACAGCACAAGGCTTATGAGGAGCAGCTGAGGGACCTGGGCTTGTTCAGCCTTGAGAAAAGGAGGCTCAGGGGAGACCTTCTTCCTCTCAACAGCTCCCTGAAAGGAGGTTGGAGCCAGGTGGGGTCAGTCTCTTCTTCCAAAGAACAAATGACAGGATGAGAGGAAACATCCTCAAGTTGCACCAGGGGAAGTTTAGGTTTGACTTGAGGAAAAATGTCTTCCCTGTAAAGTTGTCAAGGCCTGGTCCAGGCTGCCCAGGGCAGTGGTGGAATCCCCATCCCTGAAGGGGTTTCCAAGCTTTGGAGATGTGATGCTGAGGTTTATTGGTGACCTGGCAGTGCTGGGTTAATGATTGGACTTGATGACCTTAAAGGTCTCTTCCAACCCAAGAAATTATTCTACCATTCTTTGTCCAGAGGTACCAAGCACAGGTGTGTCTTTCTTTGCTAAGCAGCATCTCCTCTTACTGTTGGCACCAGTGTCTAGAAGCAAGAAGAACACCTATGTACTGCAAAATAACCCAATGTGAGGCTGGTCAGGAGAGGTTTCATATCCCATCACAGAAATGCTGCAGAGTTAAACTACCACATTTTCAACACATCTTCCACCTCTTCTACTAACATGCAGCCAGGCTCTGGGGATAATTTTATGAGTTTTAAGAAACACTTTTCTTTGAAGGCTTTGCCCCCAGTGCCAAGTCCCCTAAGTGCATGTCTCAGGGACTCAGCTAAAGCAGGGACAGAGGTTGGTTACAATTAGGGACCTTGTAGACTAACTTGGCTTGACTCATTAGGTGTCCTGCTGGGTTGTAGGAGATACTGCAGTGCAGCTCAGGCTCTTAGTCAGTTAATTTCTTGATGGAGGTGATCTAGCAGAGTTAGCCTGTTTGGATGGGAATTATTGTGGCCTCGCAGATAGTTTCCTTTGGAGGCACCAGCCTTTGGCTGGTTGAGGCTGAGCCTTGAGGTCCCTTCCCTGCTCCTGGCTGAAGGGGACCACATGCTCGCCTGCTGTTACCCACCGTCCCACTTTCTGCAAATTCCTTTTGCAGTAGAGGTTTCACTATGTGCCTGCCTCGTGGAACATACATCAAGGAGGGCAGAGGCTTCTGGCTCATTGGATAATTCTTTCTGTGGAGATGAGCGCCATCCTAGAAGACACATTGTGATACACTCATCATACCTTTCAACTCAGACATGTGGTAGCAGAGCGCTGCCAGAGAAGCTGCGGTTGTCACCGTTAAGCTCCCTGATGCTTTTCTTATGTTTTTCCTCTCTTCTCTCTTTTCCCCTCTTTGTTGGTGCTGTTTGGTGGCTGCTGGGCTGGATCACTGACAGGAATGCTTTGGGGTAACTATGCCGATCGGGTCACCTGGGGAGCATGGGGGGACGGGCACAGGTGACCATCTCTGATGCCTGTACTCACCCTTAGCTGTGTTCCCAGACTACAGTATGCTGCACAGACAGTATGAAGCACACCCAGGGGAGTAGGCACAGGGAAAGCCATGTCCACCACAGAGCTGAAGGCTCTGCCCCAGCAGGGACTTAATCCCTGGCATCCTCCAAAAGGCATGAGATGTGGTTCATACCAGTCTCAGGGTGCTGGGGAGAAGTCAGCCTTGGCCATAGATATGGCAAGACCAAGCTTTCCTCTGGGCATTATCCAGCCCTATATCCCATATCAGTGTTGGATCACAAGCAAATTCACAGGAGGGTGAATTTTGAGTTCTTAAGAGGTCCTTCCTCAGCAGATGTGAACTACAGCTGTTGAGATGTCCTAGATAGCAGTTTGCACCAGCTGAATGCTGCCCTCAGATCCTCATCTCAGCCCCAAGTCAGATGCCCCAGCCCTGACACTGAGCAAATCTGGAGACGGGAGGTACAAAGTGGGTCCCAGGGCTATTTGTACAGTTGCTTCCCAGGCATTTGTGGGGCTGTGTTCCTAGGGAGGACAATTAATTAGTGGTTTTGTTTACATATCTTTAATCATTAAGCCCATTATTGTGCTCCCTGTTGCATTAAGCCTCACACAGGAGCATTATAATTTGGTATGTCTGTTGTAAGCTACCTGTTGAGGGTGGCTGGTGGATACAAACCATGCCACCTTCACCAGGACCTCTCTGATCCATCCTGGGATCCAGCCCATGGGATTCAGTTAAAAGGACAAGGAAAAAACCCCTTCATATTGTTGCTGGGATTAATCACCACATTCAAGAAATGAGGATCATGATGCATGTGTCCTTCCTTTTCCCATTCTCACACATACTGGGGGTGGCTTGTCAGTTGTTGAACACCTCCTGAGCATTCAGCCCTGGGTCTGCAAGGTTACTGTCTCTCCATTTCATTTCTTGGTCCCTGTGCTTCCCTCTGATGTGGTAGGACCAACAAGGGCCGGGATATCAAGACCATCAAGTCTCTCCGTGTGCTACGGGTCTTGAGGCCCCTGAAAACCATCAAGCGACTGCCCAAGCTGAAGGTAATGATCCCCATCTCCTGCCTTACATCTTGTGTTCTCCAGTTTGGACTGGTGCATGCAGGGACCACATGCATCAATGTGTTCATGGTTTGTTGGTTTTCAAAGCTTTTGTTCTGTCTAAGGAGCCCTGTTTTCAAACACAGCACTCTTCAGGCTGCTTCATATCTGGAGGTTCAGTGAGTTATTAAAAGCAAGCCTGGATCTCTTCAAGGTGTCAGAGTTAGTTCACCTGCCAGGGAATGTGAGGCTGGAGTGGACATGAAACAGCAAAGACCCAATGCTCTCCTGATAAAATAGTCTGCCCTGGCTTTGGGAGATCTCAGTTCTCTTTCCAAAGTTCATTATCTTTTTCCAGCAGAGCAGCTTGCAAACAGATGAGGGTTTTGTGTGCTGTTCTGTCATGCTGTTGCACCAGTGGGGATTTCCCATCTGAATCGAGGGATTATTTATGCAGCACAGGTAGGATTATGACTTTCCCTACTTTAGCTGAATGGATATGGAACTAGAAAGGAATAAGAAATCGAGGAAGCCCCGAGGTTTGTTTTTTTTCACAAGGCTGATGGATGAGGCCCAGGGTGGCAACCTAGATACACAAGTTTTGACCCCAGCTGTTATTCCTGGTCAGTGCATGGATTCAGCCAAAGTCAGTTCATTCCTGGACCTCTGTCTTCACCAAGAAGAAGGAATTAAGGACATTCCTCTCTTGCCAAGTGCTGCAGGCAGAGGTATTTGCTCTGCCTTGTTATTTGTGGGAGATAGGAAACAAAGAAGTGTTTACTAATTGGTCTTGAGTGCTGCTAATTGCATCATCAGGGCCATACTCATCTGCTGCCCTGGTTGCAAAGGACATTGGAGAATATAAATATCAATCCCTGCTGCTGTCTCAGAGGCTGTTTAGTGTCAGGGTATGTGCAGGGGAGTACTCCAGGTGTTGAACTCGCTCATAAAATAGCCCTTTGCCTGGAAGAAGGCCCAGCTCTTTCCTCGTTCTCACCCAGGAGTGGGAAATGTGTTTACCTGTGGTAGTCTGGAGGAAGATTTTGGTCTTGCCCTTTGCCAAGTCTGTCAGTTCTCCAAGATGAGCTATGTCCTCTCCTGCAGGCTGTCTTTGACTGCGTTGTGACTTCCCTCAAGAATGTCTTCAACATCCTCATTGTATACAAGCTCTTCATGTTCATCTTTGCTGTCATTGCTGTCCAGCTCTTCAAGGGGAAGTTTTTCTACTGCACTGACAGCTCTAAGGACACAGAGAAGGACTGCATGTAGGTTCCCTATTCAGTAGGTCTGATGCTGGTGACACCCCTGGCAAAGGCAGGGTGCTGAGTAATGTCATCTTTGGGTTCCCAAAGGTCATGACTCTTGGCCATAGTCTTCTGGGATGTACATCCTTGTATGGGAGCCCTGTATTTTGTTCCTGTTCTCTCCTCTTCCCTTTTGCTTTCCCCTTCTCTTTACCCCCTTGTCCCCAACCCCATTATTATCCAACTTCTCCCCATTTCTCCTTCCAGCCCCTCACTGCACACACATATTGCCCCCAGAGTTTAACCACTGTCTCATAGTCTGGCAGTGTAAAAATCAAGGTCACTGCTCTCTCCCCACCTTGCAGAGGGAACTACGTGGACCATGAGAAGAACAAGATGGAAGTGAAGTGCCGGGAATGGAAACGCCATGAGTTTCACTATGACAATATCATCTGGGCTTTGCTCACCCTGTTCACAGTCTCCACCGGCGAGGGTTGGCCCCAGTGAGTATTCTGCTCTGTCCACCCCCCTTAAATTAGGGTGGACATGGCCCCACTGGAGTGTCTGGGTTAATAACTGGCTACAGCCAGGTGAGAGAGAAACTGTTGGGTACAGAGGAGGAAATGAAGGATGAGAAATTCTGTCAGGACAAAAGAGCTTTAGTCCTACTCTGTGAGGCTGACCATGGCCAGGGTTAGCTTCTTCCTCGGGGAGTGAATGGTTGATAATCCCTTGTCCTGTGTGGCCCTGAGATATAGGTTACCTCATATTTAGAGATGACCATATGACTAGCCTGTTCTTCAGGCTCATGTGAAGCTTGGGCAGTTTTTCTCTCTATGTAGAACACTGGAAAATCCATTTTCCATTGGGGACACAGGCAAAACACCATAAGACAAGCTGTAGCCTCTTAAAAGTTCTTGTAAAGCAGATTAAGGTAGAGGTTTTTCTTATCACTGTTAAGCCCTTGGACAACGTAGGTCCCATGAGAAGTGCCATGTGGTGGCAGTCCTGAAGGGCATATCTCTGGTTGCTTTTCTCCACCTGTCTGCCCACAGGGTGCTGCAGCATTCAGTGGATGTGACAGAGGAGGACCGCGGGCCCAGCCGCAGCAACCGCATGGAGATGTCCATTTTTTATGTCGTCTATTTTGTGGTCTTCCCTTTCTTCTTCGTCAACATTTTTGTGGCTCTCATTATCATTACATTCCAAGAGCAAGGAGACAAAATGATGGAGGAGTGCAGTCTGGAGAAGAATGAGGTATGGTCTGGGGAGTGTTTCCATGGGGTTTCTGCAGTTTTGGAGCTTGCAACTCCATAGGTATTGAAAAGGGGTAAGAAGTCTGTGAGTCACCTGCCTGCCCAGCCTCTGAAAGAAAGAATTGTGGCAGCCATTGTCCCCAGTGTTAACATCCACCATGGTCTTATGCATGTTGTTTTATTCCAGAGGGCCTGTATCGACTTTGCCATCAGCGCCAAGCCCCTCACGCGGTACATGCCCCAGAACCGGCACACCTTCCAGTACCGGGTCTGGCACTTCGTGGTATCCCCATCCTTCGAGTACACCATCATGGCCATGATAGCGTTGAACACTGTGGTGCTGATGATGAAGGTGAGCCTGTCAGGGTGAGCCTGTCCTGTTTGGGGCACTGGGGAGAAGGAGGATCGGTCAGGATGGGACTGGAGGGCATTTTGGTTGTTTCTAGGAGATGGTTTGAGACAGAATCTGAGCAAGCGTTCCCTTGGCATAGTCACTTAAAACACTACTTGCCCTAAACTGGATGCAAGGTCTTTCTTCAATGAAATTACCCAAATAATCTGGACCTCTTAACTGTAACAGAAAGATCTGGATTTACTTTGTGTTTCCTTCTCAGAAGGAGTAGTGGCTGTTCTGGCAGGGGGGTGAAGCAGGGAAGGGGAAGGTCTTGAGGCACCCAGGGCAAGGAATATGGACCACTGCAGGTCTTCCCTGGGACAATCATCAGTCAAGAGGCTGGCAGGCCCCCTTCTGGCTAGCAATGTCTCTCTTTCCATCAGTACTACTCTGCTCCTTACACCTATGAACTGGCCTTGAAGTACCTGAACATTGCATTCACCATGGTGTTCTCCTTGGAGTGTGTCCTCAAGATCATCGCTTTTGGCTTCCTGGTGAGTGGCTTCTTTCTTGATGAGGGTGCTAATTTGGACTTTAGCAGCACACAGATCACAAAGGGAAGGTGTTAATAATGTGAGATTGTTGCTGTTTATCTTGGGTCTCAACCTGAGAGCTTCTTTTTGGTTCTCATTAAACTTCCCACTGCTGGCTGCTGGTTTGGGAAGACACACTGCTGCTTTACTTTTTGCCTTTTTTCTGAGTACTCTGGTGCCTGGACCATGTATATATATACTTTATTTCTTGTTACTAACCCATACTGGGAGACAAGGCCCACTAGCCAGGAGGGTTCTTAGCCACCTTCCCTGCTCCCAGTGGCACCAGCCATGGTCAAGTCTGGTCTTGCGCCAGCTGCTGCACAAACATCAGGGGCTGAGGGTGGGTCTAGGTGCCCACAAAGAGTAGGGCAAAGCAGTCCTGTTGGCATGATGAGCTGTTGCAACCAAACCAGGGCTGGTTGTGGACACATTTTCCACTCCCATTCACCAGGGTGGCCTGTTGAATGTGTGAGTCGTCTTCCAGAAGAAGCTGCTCGCTGCAGACATGCTCAGGTCTGTCACCATCTCAGACGCAGGACAGTGGTCTAGACCATAGATGCATACAAATGGGTGTCAAGGTCTCTGATGTTACTACCACTGTTGATAAGCTGACTCAGCTGGTGGCCCGGGGCCCTTCAGATCTGCTGTTCCCAAGCTCAAGTCCATGTTCCCTCTCTCCTCCCTTATGCAGAATTATTTCCGGGACACCTGGAACATCTTTGACTTCATCACTGTCATCGGTAGCATTACAGAGATCATCCTGACAGATACCAAGGTAAAGAAGGGGCTGGGACCAGTGGGTTGAGCCACTGTAGGGTGGGGGGCTCCCACATACCTCTGACCCTCTCATCTTCTACCAGCTGGTGAACACCAGCAGCTTCAACATGAGCTTCCTCAAGCTCTTCCGGGCTGCTCGGCTCATCAAACTCCTGCGCCAGGGTTATACCATCCGCATCTTGCTCTGGACATTTGTGCAGTCCTTCAAGGTAAGACACAAGTGCCTTGGTCTCCTCCCAGGTAATGGTGCTGGGTGCTGCTCCCAAATGCTGTTCTCAAGCTCTTGTTGGCTTGTAGGAGAGGTGGATTGACACAGCTTACCTGCTCGTTGTGCTTTTTGTACTCCTCTGAAGCTGGACCTGAGCTAAAAGAGATGATTCATCTGCTTCTCTTGCAGGCTCTCCCCTATGTGTGCCTCTTGATCGCCATGCTTTTCTTCATCTACGCTATCATTGGGATGCAGGTGAGCACAGACATCTCAGTGTGCATCCCTCTGGTATGAATAGGCTGGATCAGTATGTCCACAGCTTTAGACACAGCAGACAGCCTTGTGTCTGCCTGTCATTGCTTCACTCCATTACTGTGTCCAGGTGGAACAGCTTGTTTGGGAGCT
The DNA here is from genome assembly GCA_025447755.1 of Corythornis vintsioides. Lineage (NCBI taxonomy): Eukaryota > Metazoa > Chordata > Aves > Coraciiformes > Alcedinidae > Corythornis > Corythornis vintsioides. Next base: position 5,220 of record JAOEGS010022703.1, on the reverse strand, counting down.
GCAGAGCAATATACCCTGTGGGAGCTGCCATGGGCTTGTTCAGTCAAACTCCACAGCTGCCTTCGCAGCTTGTACCTTTGAGATGTGGCCCTGGGGACTCAGCTGGGCATGCTGTGCAGTGGCTGCTTCATTGAGGAATTACACCTTATCTCCAACTCCCTAGCAGCCCCTACAGATTGATTTTGTGTCTGAGAACCTCATGAGCAGCCTTCTACCTTTTCTGTCCGATTGGCTGGATGATGCCTGCAGCCCACCATCCACCTGGTCCCTCTGTGGAAGGTTTATATTATAGCTGCACTGCTGCTGGTCTCCTTGGGCTCTTGTACTTAGGGCCCTGTGATGGCCCACCAAGAGGTAGGAGGTCGGCAGAGCACGGGAAGATGTGAGCTTTACAGGCTCCAGCTGGTAAATTAGAAGCATGTGAGCTAAACCCCTCATCTCCATACGTGCTGCTGGGCTGGCTCGGTTCCATGATGACTAAAACCCACGCTGAAGATCTGACAAAGCATCTTCAGCCATGAACACTTGGGACCTGGAGCCACCTGATGAGCGAACTGCTGCAGTACCAATGCTGTTGTCTGACATGCGCTGCCAGGACGGGAAGATTTTGGGGAGGCAGAGGGCAGCACAGTGGCCCCAGGCTCGGGCTGCTTGGCAGTGCTGGTGTTTAGTCTCTTCCACCCCCTTTCTCCCACCCTGAGAGTCCATGGCTGGTTTTGGCCGCTCTGTCTTACACATTTCAGCACCAGCTCCAGGTGTTCTCTGTGCTAAACAACCACCATCTGACTCAGCTCCCCTCCCTACCATGTGGTAGTATTTGATTTATTTGATTTTTTTTTTTTTTTAACACCATTATGAACAAATCCCCAAGCAGTAAAGTCTGTGGGTGTTATTTGAGCAAAATAGCTCGAGGCAGAAAATATTCTACAATTACACATTCCAAAAAACCTGTACAGGGAAAAAAAATACTTGGCAGCTAGTGTATTTTTAGGTTCATGGAAAGTGGAATAAATATTTAACAGCACTTTTTTCCTATTTGGGGCACTTTACAAACAGTATGTCCTACCACAGCCTCAGCTGTGGGTCATTATTAGGTATTGTTCGTTTGAGGTTTCATTACCTCTTTTGGCCCTGGTGACGGTAATCCCAGGTGTCTCACTGTCTGTGGTGGGTTAGCAGTTGGTTTGTCCCTACCTCACTGAGCCCTTCCCCATCCTGTTTCCACTGCTGTGCCAAATCCTAGCATCATGGACCACTTCCCTACCAAAGGAAAAGCTCCTGGGAGCTTGCAGGTCCATGACTCAGCACCCACCCAGTGTGGTGCAACTCATCCATGTGCCTCCAGCACCCTTAGGGCTATTGGGTGCCATGTGGTGTTCAGATACCATCCATAGCACAGCAGAGAGACGGATGTGGAGCAGTTGACTCTGTTGATCCCAGGTTCTCCTCCGTGCTCCTGTTTCCATGTCAGCTCGGCCTCTTGAAGCCCTTGCCACCCACTGCAAATCCTTGGCTGTGCTCTGGGATGCTGTTCCATGGGCAATTGTGCAGAGAGGGTGCATGTCGGCTGCTTTGGGGGTTGGCTGCTCCAAGAGTGATGGACCTCAGGCAGGATCAGTCCCTGTGGCCTGCCAAGGTGAATGAGCAGCTGTTTCCCCAGCCACCAAGCTCTTGTCTGAATAACTGAGCCCTTTTTCTCCCTCCTGCAGGTTTTTGGCAATATCAAGCTAGATGAGGAAAGCCACATTAACAGGCACAACAACTTCCGTAGCTTTCTGGGCTCCCTCATGCTCCTCTTTAGGTAAGTGAACACAGAAAACTCCTCTGGCAGCTTTTGGGTGCAGGAGGGCCAGGAGCTGGGCTGGGCACATTCTTGCTATAGGGTATTTGGTGGAGGTCGGCCCTTGGTGCTAGAGACCAGCTGGGCAAACAAATGACTGCAGACCTGCCCCAAAAAGCTTGTCTGTCTCCTAGGTTTTTGGACCAGCTGGCTGGGGCAAGTCAGCCCTCTGTGCCAGGAGTTACACCCTGCTTTGTGTGTGTCCAGCTTGGTCACTGCTGACCCAGTGTCTCACTCCTCTGCACACTGGAGGTGGATTTACTTTGGGTGGGGGTTGCACAGCTTCTTGTGAGGTTTCTCCTGTGGGGCATCCTGCTTCAGCTTCATCCTGTGCCACCACAAGCTGCTGATCATGGCTGTGTTGGGTGCAGAAGTGCCACAGGAGAGGCATGGCAGGAGATCATGCTGTCCTGCCTGGAGGGCAAAGGCTGTGAGCCAGACACAACAGCGACCTCTGGGCAGAATGAAAATGAGCGCTGTGGGACTGACCTGGCCTACGTTTACTTTGTCTCCTTCATCTTCTTCTGCTCTTTTCTGGTGAGTTTTTATAGGGAGAGTCCTGGGGATCCCTCTCATTAGCCCCCCAACCTATACCCCCACCATAGGATCCTCAGTTGACTTCCCATTATTACCCTTCCTTTTTTCTTTGCCTTCACTTCTCTGCTCCCTCTCCCCCTACTTTTACTTTCTCTCTGCTTTTTTCTTTTTCACTTAGATGCTCAACCTCTTTGTGGCAGTCATTATGGACAATTTTGAATACCTGACTCGGGATTCCTCTATCCTGGGACCTCACCATCTAGATGAGTTTGTCCGGATCTGGGCAGAGTATGACAGAGCAGCATGGTATGTACCTCCTTCCTTCCCAAGCAGCCTCTCAGAGTTGGTTTTAAACAGCTTTCTCTGTATTGTACTCTTGGACACCAGCTGCAATGCCTGGGATGGTCAGGGAATGGCTGCTCTTGCCCACGGTTGTTACGAAGGCAGCATTGATTCCTACAACACCTGGTGGCATAGGCGTCTTGGGTGATGTTCACGTTTTGCTGTGATGTTTATCCTGAGTGCTGGAGGCTCCTGCTTTTCTTCTGCTCCTTAGCCAGCAGCCAGGTCCCTCTCAGCTGCCTTGCTGGTCCTTATGCACAGGTTGGATGCCTCTGTCCTGAGACTTGGTAGGACCTGGTTGTCAGCACCCACAGCTCCCCATCAGAGCAGGGCTGAGCGTGGCTTGTTCCCAGCCATGAGGAGATGCTGGGGATCTGCTGGGCTCCTACCAAGTCACCTGCAGAGGACTTTGTTTGGAGTCTGTCTGGGTTTGGGGAACTATATTACTATGCTGGTGAGCCTGTTCATCCCTCTAGAGATAGGAAGACTTTGTTTCTTTCACTCATGTCTAGGCTGATGAGGACCCCAGGGAAAAGGGATCCTGTTTGCAGGCAGCAGCCTGTTCCTGGCCATGGGGTGGGTTCACAGTGGCCATAAATACCGTAGGTGATCAGGTTTTGGCTTTGCTCCTGCTGCTGCTGCAGAGGACTTGCTCTCTGCCACTCGCCTCCCAGGATTGTCTGGTGCATCCCTAGAGAGCAGCGTAGAGCCCTCAGCAGCACTGGGAGCATGTTTGTCCTCCACTCAGTCCTGGAACTACAAGGGCATCTTGTGTGGCTCCTTCCTCCCTCCCACAGCCCAGGGACAGCCTCTTTGGAGCCAATGACCCACCACCACTGTGTTGGGGAGTGTGGTCATTCTTAACTTGAGAGTCCTTGGCAACCACACACACTCCCTTTGGAGGCTCTTTGCCTCCACTGTTAACGTCCTGCCCCTCGAGACACCAGCTCCTGCCAAGATATTTATTTTTTTTTTGTGCCTAATACCATCAACTCCTGCCATAGTTTCCTTCACCATTTCTGTCCAACCCCATGCAGCTCAGTGCTGCCCAGGTTCCTCCCTGCATGGCCTCCTCCAGCACTCTCGATGCTGCACGAAGTCCCTGTGGGTAGTCAGGTTTTCTTGTTAGAAGGTGAATATGCCTTGTGCAAGGGGGAGAGTTCAGCATGGATGAGAAGATGTCCTGTTGGACAGCTAGAGAAGGGAGAAGAGATGAGAGCAGTGAAACACCCAGCTGCTCAGTGTGGGAGTAGGCTGAGGGCTTTGGGGAGGATTTGCTTCATACCAGGCACTTCATTTGCTCTTGCCCCCCATGTCATTGGCCTGGATCTTCAGGACGGTCCTTGTAAAAGCATATCTGAGCTGTCCTATTGATGCCATGCACCCTCTGAGTTCTGAGCAAGCCATGTTCTTCCATCATGGTATGTAGCTAGTGGTTAGAGGACAAGCACAGAAGCTGGTGGTCCTGGGCCCATGGTGGCAGCCCTGGCCCCCATTGCTGAGTGAGGAATGGGTGAGTATGTCCAAAGAAGTCCCACCGCCTGAGTGGAGCAGCAGTTCTGCATCCTGACATGAGGACCATCATATGAAGGTCTTGCAAGGAAACCACCCAACACCAGGGGTCTCAGGGATGGGTTTTGCCCAGGAGGGTGGGTTATCTCTGGCAAGTGATGGAGAGGGGATGGGAGGAGAGCAAGGAGAAACCAGAGGCAAAGGTGCCAGGTATGATGGTAATGCTACTCTTTGCCTCCTCCATGTGGTTTCCCTCCAAGTTTGTCTAAGGATGCCCAGGAGGCTGCAGCACATTGCACCTCAGCACTTCCACCCCACACGGTCCCACTTCCCAGAGGGCTGTGGTCTACAGCAGAGTGGGTAGCTCAGCATCTGATGGCCCCTGCACCCTCTCCTGCCAGCTCTCTGCCTCAACTGCTTTATTATTTCAGCTGGTGCAGGAGGGATAAGAACTGTATCCTGTGCTGATGGCACCTGGCTCTGGGGAGATATGCTTCTGTGGGCGAGAAGGGGGGTTTGTGTATGGAAGGGTGTGCTTCTAATAATGTGTACCCTTGGCAGAGCATGGTCTGGTAGTTGGAGCACAAGACCAGACCACGAGAGCCCTAAGGTGCTAGTGCCACAGCCACGGGTCACTAGCTGGTCACATTATCTCTCCCCATCTCAGGTTCCCCAGATATCGGAGATAAAAGTGACTCAGCTGCCAACCTCCCTGGGACCTTGTGAGGACCAGAGAGTTGGCCATGTGAGGGCAGACTCACCGGTGGTGAGATGGGACACAACTCCATCAAAAGGGCTCACAGAGGCTAGAACCCAATCAAGCTGCAAGCTCACCCTGTCTAAAATCCCAGCCCTCTTCCATCAGGTGTAGGTGGCTGTCGCGTATCTCGTAGTAGCCGGAGGAGTGAGAAAGAGTGAGAAGAGACGACTTTCTTCACGTAGATGCCAAGAAGCCTTTCTTTATTAATTTACAGCTCTTTTTATATCCC
>JAOEGS010022702.1:12209-25083 GCA_025447755.1 Corythornis vintsioides | reverse complement strand
TCACCCAGGAACAGATCCAGGTGGGTCTTAAGTGTCTCCAGAGATGGAGACTCCACAACCCCCCTGGGCAGCCTGTTTGCTGCCTGACCCAAGTTAGTGCAAAAATTAAACCCAATTCAGCACACAGCTGAACAAATTGCACATCACTGAAAATACTCCCAGCAGTGCACCACTAAAGCATGGGAATGCTTAGTGCTGATTTCCCTGTACCCCAAGATTTACCCCCAGTTCAAGTGCAGAAGCTGGAATTACTGCCACTTGTGGAAGAGCCATGTCACCAGTGGAGGAGCTGCTGGATCCTCTCTCTGCTCTATTGCTGAATGGTTGAATGCAGCAAACCACTACCTCAGTGGCTAAATACATAGGCAGGGGATTATACCTTTTTCAGAATATCATTTAAATGAATAATGGCACTCCTACATTACTTTGAAAAATAAATTATTGCCCTCCTGCCCCTTTCTGTCCCCATACCATCCAATCCCATCAGCTGTACAGCTTGGATTTATTTTTTTTAAGTGCATCTCACAATCTTGTTTTCAAAGGCCCAAGTTGTCGTTTGTGTTTATGGTCAAGGTGTTTTTTGTTTTGGTTTGGTTTGTTGGTTTTTTGTTGGTTTGCTTGTTTTTTGTTGATGTTGTTTTTCATTTTGCCAGTGTAGTATTAAATCTAAGGGCCTTGTACTTCGTAGTTTTGATTGTGGTCTGTCTTCCTTGACAACCTCAAGTGTGAATCTTGATAAGAGGACATTTCAGGTTTTGCCTGCTTACCCTACAGACCTTGGCAGAACATTAGCTCTGCAAGTTAAAACTTCACTTTCCAGCCCTTCATCTTTAACTCAGTTCCTCAGCATTTTAGGGCAAAATGCCTGTGTTTAGCCCACAGCTGGGGCTAAACTATAGCAGCTGCTCTATCACCTGGTGACCCCTACCCAGAAGAGGATGGGAATAAGGAAAGGGAGAGATCTCCTGTGGTTTGAAATAAGAACAGATTTAATGAAACAGCTAAACTAACACCAATATAAAGTACACAGAGCTGTCCTCAGCAGAGATAACAGTAGTCACAACAAACAGGCAGGCAGACCCTCAGAGAAGGAAGAGGAGGAGGAGCCAGGGCCCACTCATCCCTCATCTTCACTAAACCTCCCTTTTTATAATTAGCATTACTTTTATGGTATAGAATACACTTCTAGCCAACTCAGGTCAGCTGCCTAGGCTAACTCAGAACTGCTAAGAGCTGGCATACTGTGGCTGTTCTGTGGTTCAGTCCTAGTGAAACCAGCACACAAAGTTACGGAGTTTCCTACTTTTATAGCATCAGAAGTGTAGTTATAATGTCCCTTGTGCCAACCCTACAGCTGGCTGGTACCTACCCAGAGAAGGGCAGGAATATCCTGAATGACCACAGCCAGGCCTGTAAGTGCTCATCTGCTAAAGTGGAGGGTTGGGATGAAAATGATACATTCTAGATGTAGAAAAATCAATGGTTGTGCAGCAGAACTCTGCAACTTCTGAGAAGTTCCAAATGTGAAAGGAAAAACTTACCAGCTGGCATAGATTTAGCAGGTTATGAAATTTTTGCAGAGTATGTACTGAAGAACATAGATTCGTAGGTGCAATTCCTTTATAAATGTTAATAATTTAATATTGGAGAAGAGGGTGGAGGAATGTGATTCCTCACTTGAGGCCTAGAGGGCCTTGTCTCTAAAAACAACTTTTTGTCTCAAACTTAGTCAAACAGATACGAGTAATTGAAGCTCTCCTTTCAATAGGGTATAATGGGTGTATTAATGGAGGCATTTTCGGGGTGATACCCACACACACTCACACTAAAATCCTGAGGAAAGCGGACAAAATTACCCTGACAAATCTCCTCTCTGTTGCTGAAGAGGGATAGATGACATCTGCTGAGTAATTTATATTCTGTACACCACCTGAGAAGGAAATACAGGGTAATTTAAACTCCCTTTTTTCTACCATGGTTAATAACATAAATAGAGAGATGGATATGCTGAAATCTAAATACTAGGGTCCTATGTCAATGGATTATTACCTTATCTTTTCTGAATGACGTTGACTTGAATACCTGGAATCGTAATAGCTACTCAAGATAAGAAATGGAGGGAAATTCAATAACAGTAAGAGGCCTGGTAACTTATGAAATCTTGATTAGCCTTCAGCTGCGCCTAGATGTCGGAAAAGGATTCCCTGTACTGTATGCAAGGGGGGATCAGTGTCAAAACCATACCCTCATTTCAGAGGAGCATTAATAAAAGGCTTTTGTGATTATTAAGGCTTTCTTGTTTCTGTATATATGTACGTGGGCCTTCTAACTCTTCTGTGGTTGACCATATTTCACTCTAATTTTAAAATTTCAGCTTTGCTGCCAGTAGGTAGCATGGGTGAGCATGGAGAAGGGAGAAGAAGAAACAGGCCCCTCCAGCTGCCTCCCCTGGGAGGGTCTGTGAGCTGGGCTGATGCCCTGCTGCTGGCTGGCAGGGCAGTGGACTGGTGGATGTGGATTAAAGGGAAGGCCCAGAGAGCTTCCTCTGGGGCAGCAGAGGCCTTGGTCGGTTGGTGCCTGTTGTGCTCCTGGATGAGAGCAAATTGTGTCTTGTGGTGGATGCCATTTGGCTCTGGTGCAGAAGTGTCACGGCAGTGTGAACAGGGAAGGTGCAATACAGAGTGCTGCTGTTGTGTTAAAAGGGCTGAACTGTAAATCTCAGGAGGTAAATTCAGTTTTAACAAGTACTTTTTTTTTTAAAAAGGTCAGAGTAGATGAGGAATGCAGTAATTTGCCAAGCCGAATTAACACCAACTCTAAAAAGACAGGAATTTGTTTTCTGCTAGATTAGTGCTCTGATCTGGACTCATCCCAGTTTTTGACATGGAGATCTTAATCCAATACTTAATATTTTACTATATTTTGCCTCAGGTGTTTAGCAGGGCCTCTGGGAGCTCAGCAGGTCGTCGTTTTTACCATGATGTGTAGCAGGTGTCCCCAATGAGTCCAGGTGGCTTGACCTGCTCACCTCTCTGCCTTAAAATGAGTGGCCACAGTTTCTAGGTGGGATTTTCCACTTGTGTGAATCCATTTTCTAGGCTGTAATTTGGTACCTAAGCAGGAGTGTGTGTATAGAGTAAATAAGTGAAAAACATCAGTGAGGTGAAGCCCTTAGTCAGCTAATCTAGAAGACATGAAGTGGGAAGGGCCTGTCTGGCTTTTTGTGTTGGTTTGGTTTTTTTTTTTTTATTATGATTAACTAGCACATTATAACTTGGAGTATTTTATCACCTTAACAACTCTAAAAACTGATTGGAAAGAGTAATTGTTCACGTGGTGTGGAATTCATGGAGACCAAGCAAATAGTGTTAGCCAGATGGAAAAGCAAATGATGAGTGTCTTTGAAGAGTTTCCTTGAAATTACAGGAAATGTACTTTCTGTCACTCCAGAACTAGTAGTAGGAGAGACAAAAGAGGGAAGGTGAAAACCAGCCAGTTAGGATTACAATAACCTAGAAAAACACATAACTTGGTATTTCATGATAGTGACACCATTATGCAAGCAAAGCAAGCACCTTGTAAACTAGAATCCACAGCATTAAGTAGCTTTGTTGCCTTGGCTGCACGGAGAAAAGTGAAAGAAATTGTGAACACTGTATGCAAGTTCCACTTGGACTGCATTCAACATAAAAGAAACAATACACTAAAGCATTAAATATCCCCAAACCTTTTAGTATAGCTATATTTTAGGATGCAAATGGTGCATTGATTTATGAATTGGACAATTCCTAAGGACTAAAATACTCTAAATACTAAATAAAATAAAATACTAAAATAGAGAACAGAAACTAATTGATTGCAGCTGTTCTCAGCTCTCTTAATGAGCCCAATTAAGTCCAGGTGGAAATGTTTGTGCTTCAAAATGATTTTCAGAGAGCTAGGAGTCTCACCCAGGTGAGCTTGGGGTGAAAAGGAAGGTCAGGTTCTTACTGAAACCTTCATGTTTATGCAGAGCCTCCTGTCTACAAGCTCCAGATGATCCTGTGCAGCGACTTTCAGCAAAAGTATGTGATTTTCTAATAATTATTTTCTAAGGCATTCTATTAATTCTGATGATAGAAGTTTGTAATTCTTTTTAACAATTCTTTGTAGTAATTGGGATGAGTGGGGGATTTAGGAGAATGCTGGTGCCTGTGGTGATGAAGCTCTCTTAGCCCACCATCAGTGTTTCATAATGTCAGCTGTGTATCTGGCTTCTTAAATTTGTGTTTGAATTCTGGTGTAGAAGGCAGATAGTGACCACAGCTCTCTTGTAGTTGTGGATTTGTGTTTACAGGAAAATTTTCTCCTTCAAATTGAAGCTCTCTTGTAAAGGGCTCTCTGCACTTGCTCAGCATGAGAGGTATGTGGCTGGTATTTGGAGAGGGCTAAGAAAAGTAAGAAAGATAAATTCTACTTTATTTGTTAAATATCATGACACCTGATAAATATAATTGCTTTAGTGAAATGAGAGGGAAAAACTGCTTTTGAAGAGTGGGCTCTTCACTGGAGAGGTAGGAGTTGTGTTGAAGTCCCAAGTGTGCTGCCAGCACTTCCCTGTAAGTGCCAAAAGGGACTTGGACCCAACCCTGGGAAGACCCCAAACTTTTAAAATTTAGCCTTCTCTCTACCCCCTAATTTGGTTAACTCTTCTAAAATTAAATGAATTTCTAGTTTACCATATACCTACATGGAAGGGGCCTGGGTCATCTGTGGTTGTTTAGGAACTGGAGGATTCTGGAAACCCTGGAGAAATTTGATTCTTTTGGTGTTCTGTGTGTGCGTGGTGCTTTTTGTGTTTGTTTGGGGTTTTTTTGTCTGTTTGTGGTGTTGTTTTAGTGTAATTAGAGGTTCTGTCTTTCTGAATGTGAGGTGGAAAGTGAGAGTAATTTTTAATTAAAAATAATATATTCCCTTGAGCGGGCAAACTCCTTTGCTGAGTTTGTCCTCCTCTTCCACCCCAGTTGTCAGCAGCATCCCTGTGAAATGACCTGTGTTCAGACATTGTCAGGCTTGGGAAAACACAAGCCCTGCCTAGCTATTGTCCCATTCTGGGCTGTACTGGTGGCTGCTTGCGATGCTGTAACTTCAGGTGGGCTTGGGAAGAAAGAACTCTGTTCTGCAAGGGTTGTGTCAAGATAGTAGCACCAAAGCAGAAAGCAATGCTGAGAAATGTGCATCACACCCCCCCACAGTCCATCTCCCAGTAGGTAGTACAGCCTCCAGCTGCTGCTTCTCATGGTTTGCACCTCTATTGTTTTCCTCCAACCAAGTGCACAGCCTGTTGGTATCCTTTGGTCCTGCACCCTAAAAGTGTCCCAGACTGGTTGGTTTCCTTCATTCTGGAGTGCCAGTATGCTCTGTTCCCGTGTGTCATTGTTGTCTTGCCAGTCCTGATTCAGGCATGCTTATGGGAATAGATTAATTGTATTTTCAACTGGATGTTCAGCAACTTTAGTGGTCGCTTCTAATTAATCACTGAATGTATTGAACTGTGACCTTCATATATCCAAAGATGTGATCTCCTGCCTTGTAAATGCAGGGGGATTTACATCAAAACTGCTTTAACACTTTTCAGCTGACTAATGACTACAGTATAGCCACAGAGTAGATGCTTTAGATTTCTGTTGTGTATGTTCTACTTTAGTTTAAAATGATCTTCTGATGTCCAAAGGTCCAAGGCACAAGTGTTGGGTTGGTTGGTTTGTTTTTCAGTTTATTTGACCAAAGATATGCATAAGTGCACTGACACTTATTTTCTGTATGTTTTTGCATATACTGACTGAACTTTCCCATGCCAGACTTGGATTTGGTTGCTAAAAAACAGAATGCACTTGCTGCAGTTTGTAGGGTTATTAGACTGGCCTCCCATCTAAAATTTATCTACTTCCTCAGCATGTTATTCTTAGTGTTAACCTCACATTTTCTCAATGTATTTCCTCCCAGAAAACACCCAGCCCAGCCTTAGTCCCAGGAACAGCAGAGTTTGGTAGTGGGCAAGCTGTGCCCAGATCCAAGTTGTGCAAAGCTGTTTATTGATCTTGTGATTATAGAAATGAAAGAGCTGCCTGTGTTTTAGCTGGGTTGGTGTGTGCTATGTGTGGCTGTATACACTTATGCATGCATATGTTTTATTTATAGCTTATACCTTTAAATATAGGTGTGTGTTTATTTAATATGTATTTATAATGCATATGTATTTCATAATAGCAATATGAGCATCCTGCCATGTGTTTGGCTTCACTCTGGGCATGACGTTGGCTGGGCATGACCTTTGTTGGCCATGATGTGCAAGATCCATGTAGATGTAAAATTTCTTAGGTGAGGATAGATTGATTGGTCACTTATGATGCTGTTTAATGATATGCAGGTCAGTTAATTATGGTCGACTGTTTAATTACCAGAGCCATCAGCTCTGTTTCCTGAAAAGTTTGATGTAAAACTGTTGCTTGTTCCACACTGGACTCTGTTCTGCTATTCCAGCAGATGATGAGCTTACAATTAAGGTAAACTTGCATAATTTGTGAAGAAGTAAGAAAGAGGTTCTACAATTCCAAGGCAAACTTTCCATGACTAAAAAGTGTTACAGTGAGTGCTTGCCTTGTATATCCTACATTTTCATACAGAAGAGAATGTATATTAATCATCTGGGAATTGCCAGACACTTGCTTCTGCTCCACAGCATTGGATCTGTTTGTCCAGATGTCATTTAGAGTGGCAGCTTTGCCATTCTTGAGGTAATTTTTTCCTAGGCTAGTTCAACTTATATATGTCACGCTCCAAAATCATTAATTTCCTGATTTCCTAATTATTTAACCTGAAGTGCTGGTTTTTACTTGGTGTGGCACAGCTCTCAAGAGATTGGTTTTCTGCCTTGCTGTTCTGGCTCAGGTCAATCTGAAAACTACTTATTACAAATATGAAGGCTTCCTTGAGAAGAAGGCCCCTTCTTTTATCAGCCTATATTAGGGCAGAGTTTTACCATCAAGTTGTCTTTTATTTTTCATTAGACACAAGGTAGGCTATATCCCTATTTTTTACTGACCTTTGTTGAAAGAAATGGAGTCAGCTTAGAGTTAGGTGTGTTTATATTTGGACAGCTATGGTGATTGGTGTGGTTAATATTCAATCACTACTGTGTCATTATCAAGATGAGGTGCCATAGTATCTCCTGTACAGTGATTCCTAAATGGATGGGATGGATCCAGTTTCCACTGGCAAGGTTACAATATTCACCTATCAGCCTGAAGTGCTATACAGAAAACAAGGTTAGTTTAAGGCAACATTATGCTTTTTTCCCCCCTTGCCCTGTCCTTCTATCCACCCAAAATGACTCAGCCTGGTGTCTGGATCTCTTATATGCATAACAGCTGTGCTTGTAATTGCTGTGTGGCTTGTCAATGATTATTTACTTGGTTATGGAAGGACTTATAGATGTTACTGATGCCAGTTCTAATAAGGGGTTATTCAGTTGGCATATGTTTTGGGAGAGTAGTCCCTTATTAGGATATACAGATGTCAGAAACAAACAAGAGTATTTCCATTTGCTGCCTCAATATTTCTAATCCCAGTTCTGTTAAGAATCTTCACTTTCTCAGAATTGATATATTCTGTCTAGTGGTGTTAAATCTCAGGTGCCCTGACTCTAGGCTGCTAATTTTTATTTTTTTATAATTTTTTTTTTTATCATCTTGCACAGACTTGCTTTTCCTTGTGTTTATTTTCCTTCAGTATAAGTGGCCCAATGAATACATCATTTGCACAGCATTTTGATAGCTACAGACACAAGGAAAACTTTTGGCATGGCAAATTACTCTTTATTTGGTACATTCTCTTGTACAGCTCTTAAAGGCAAGTGCCTCCAGCAGTGTCTTGCCTGACTAAATCTTGTGAGCTGTGTTTCCAGGTAGGAGCAACCCACTGCTGTTATTTTTGACTGTGCTACAACTCTGATCAGAGAGAGAAAAAAGATGGGTAGTTTTGTTAGAAATGGGTTCACATGTGCACCCACTAAAACAGAAAGTAAGCCTGTTCTGCAAAGCCTTGGTAAGAGCCTTTCAAACCTCTGGGGAACTCTATGGCAGAATGGAAGTGACGTGTTGAGTTCTTGGCTTTGCACTGTTTAGTGACTGTAGATCTTTGCTTCCCAATGACCTTGTGTCCCAGAGACTAAGCCTTTGTAATGTTGACAATCTATTAATCTTAATATTTATCCTCAAAATACATAAAAAGGAATTATGACCTTGGCATAAGAAATGAAAATAAATAGGTAAGGGAAGCTATTATTTATTTTTTCAACATTTGCATTCTGTGTATGACTTCACAAAGTATTTTTCTAACATTAATTCATCTTTTCTAACACTCCAGTGCCCTACTGATTTCTTCTTAAAATACTTTCTGCACAGCAAGCTTAGTGCTTTGCAGACCACCCAGAACAATTGTATTTAAACTGTAAGCCACATTTAGTGATTGGGCCTTTTTAAAGCTTCCAATAATATTTTTGTCTTCCTTGACTTTTTTAATGAAAGCCTATATTTTATATGTGAGATTTTTGAGGATTAAGAAAGGGAGTGGCTATTCTCCTCCTATTTGCTAGACCCACAGGGGGTATTTAAACTAATCTCATTTGAGCTCACAGTTGTCTGACAGAGCTTACCCTAATGTCAAGGAGGTATAGATTGCACCTATGCAAATAATAGATGTATTTGCTCATGCAAAGAGGTTGATCAGTGCTCATCCATCAGTGACTGGCAGTGCATGTTCTCCTTCTTGCTGGGCACTTTCCATCTGTGGCTTGTTTCTGCAGCAAAACCCTTTTTGTCCTTTGAATTCTCTAAGTCTCTCCAGCTCTGAGCTCAAAGGAGTGTCAATTCAGTTTTAAAGGCAGTAATGCTGGAATAAATGGACATGCCTGCATCTCAGAGAAGTAGAGATGAAGGGCAGTGGGCACTGAAATGGCAGTGGGAGACAAACCTGGACTGGGAATCCACCATGCTGGAGACCCCATGCTCAGCACCTGTGTGTCCTTGGCACAGCTCTTCAACCTGGACTTGGCCAGACATACAGCAGCTCTTGGGATGCTTGAGAAGGAGCTGATAGGAGAAATGCCAATTTCCCCTGTCATTTTGGCAACAGCATGGTGTTCATGTGTTTGCCATCCCCTGGAAAAGGAGAATATAAGAAATAAAGGGGCAAACCAAATGAACTGCATCAGCTCACAGGGAGTTAATGTGATGTGTGTGTGCACAGCCCTGCACTGAGGGGACACAGCAGGGAGTGCATGTGTAGGAGAAGGCTGCTTAAACTGAGAAGGAAAAAAATCTGTTGAGCTACATTGGCTCCTCATAGAGCAATTTCACCATCCTTTAGCTAGAGTTACATAATGGTGCAGAGCTTCCCAGTTTGTCACTAGCAAGCAATTTCCAGCTTAGAACTACTACAATTACTACTGTAAATAAGTGGGGTCCACATAGGGATATTTTGTTGTCAGAGTACACCCATGTGGAATTTATTTTTATTTTATTTTTTTCTAGAGAGCTCTTCTGGCCTTTCTGGAGATGTATTCTGTGTCACACTGAGATAGAATGCTAAAGCCTACTTCACACTGTCTGCCATTTCTTGCTCTCTTGACAATAGTTGAGTTGTTTACTGAACTCAGAAGACAAGCAATAATTTGACTTGCCTTCCCTGAAGCTGATCTGCAGTCAATATTGCTTTACAGTCAACAACTGGAACTACATAAATAACATTTTCAAAGGATAAAATTGTTCTGCCAAAGCATCTTCCAGTGACTTGGGGCCCAATGCCTGAAAAGTCTTGTCTGCTACAATAGCCCTTCTCACTTGTAAGGCACCTTCATGAGTTAATGTGGAAACTCATGCTCTTCAAGATTTCTTAAGATACTGAGCCTAGTTTCCACAATGTTTCAGTGGTTATGTTTCTGGTGTGTGCACAGATCAATTAGAAATGTGATTGCTGCAATGTGTTAGCACATGGTGGTGGTAATGGAGCTTATCTACCTTTTTAGCTATAAAAAGGCTAAACCAAAAGCATCACCAAGACAGTGGTGCTGAGGCGAGCTGTTGGCCAAAGCATCCCATGAGCTGTCACAGTGTGAATCACAGCAGTCTTCACAGACTGCATTAGTAGACATCATCATTCTGTGACTTTTTTCAGGCAGCTTTGTATTCTCTGCTGCAGGTTATGAGCTGCCACGGAGCTAGCTCAAATACTGGCCCCCCAGCCCATTTGGGCCTAATGCTGAGACTAAATCTGCTGTGGACATTTCAAATATCAGTGTGCTTTGGGCTACATTCTTTCTAGGCAGCTTCTTGAGTTTGGCTCCTGGAATAGCTTTTGTAAATCACCCTGGAAAATGGCAATAAGCTTTGAAAACCAGTTGGCGAAGAAACTTTCTCACCAGAGCTCATGTGTCAGAAAAGCAGCTTGCAGCTTGTCTGCCATTTGCACTTGAGTGTCTCTCACTATGGGGAAAATGAAAAGGAACTATTATTTTCAAATCTTTCATTGAGTGATGATTGAGAAGAGCTGTTCATCACAGGGAAACTAATCCAGGAGTCAACAGGTGCCTCTTCTGCATTCTGCAGCCAGTCATGGGGAAAAAATAAGAGGGAGTACAACAGGTTATTCCAATTTGCCATGCAGTGCCTGGGAACAACAATAGACAAGTCCCAATTTGTGTCCAGCTGTTTGAAAGCTACCACCCAGCTTGGTATTATCCTTCTGCCCTCGGGGAGCTTGTCTTGTGAAAAGAGTTATTGATGGATGATTTCAGCATTCCTCAGGGATGTGTTCTTGGTGAAGTATCTGCCCGAAGTCCTGTTTTCAAAGTAAATGATCTCTTGGTCATAAATAATAAATAACTTTCTTTTAATATATTCATTTTGTCTATAATCTCAGTTCTTCTATAAATCACTCCTTTTGAAGCTTTTCTTCTTGGAAAAACTGGGAGTTTGAGCTACAAATCTTAGCAGAGATGGTGCTCCAGTGTTTTCAAGTGCAATTGCATAATAGGGTGTCATACGTGTTTCTGTGCCATCAGTAGCTCTCCACTTAAATCTTACCAATAATCTGCATTTCCTACAACTTTCCCTGCTCAACTCCACTCTCCTTGCCCTGAAGGATCTTTGCAGAAGTGGTGCTTCTCGTTTTGTGATTTGTCAAGATTAGATGGACTGTCCTGGCAGGTGACTTCTGAGGGCTTGCTGTCTGTGCCCACATCTCACGGCATATGCTGCACAGACAAAAGCCAAGTATCACATTGGGATGCAGTGCAGCTTCCAAAGGGCAGATGTTGAGCACCATTTCTCCCTCTTGGGGTAGGGACAGCCAAACCCAGCAGAGCTGGTTTACAGCTGCTGGCCCTCCTTTACAGGGGTAAAGATAGTTTATTATCTCCTTGCTGGGGTATCTATCAACCCTGTGCAAATGTCCCAAACACATCAGGACAGCTCAGATGAGACTAAATGCATCCACGGTGGTGTTTTGTTCAGGTAATGTGTAGCAGCTGGCAGAAGACAGGGTCCAAGCCCTTGATGATGACAATCTGAGTATGTATTGTAAGAAGTATGGTCACTCTTGTCTGCTTCTTGGCTAATCTGTGCTAGTTTCCCTATTAATTTATTTTCTGCTGCTCATCTCTCTTTTCTTTTCTACTAGCTCTGACTAATAAGTCTAGAGAACAGGATGCATCCTCCACCCCTCTTCAGGAAAGAGATTTCACCTGGGCTATTACTTTATTTTCTCGAAAATAGGTATGTCAGGTAGCTCAGCCCTCCCACTGCTCCCAGAAGCAGCCACACACCATTTCTCTTCTCACCTCTGTGCAGGTTGTTTATGTATCTGTGGAAGTATTAATCTCTGTAACCCAGAAAAGAAAACACTGTATTGCCAGCTACATGCTTGGAGTTGCATCATTATTAATCACCTGTAGCTATTAGCATCTGAAAAGCAATTCTTCTGTAGTTATTCACGGCTGCTTTGTGTTAGTGTATAAACACATAGGAGAGATAATCCTGTTTTGATGAGTTGCAATCTAAATAAACAAGCTACACAAAGCACAGAGGAAAGCAAAACTGTGAAATGCCTTAACATATACAAACCCTTAATCTCTCTGTTTTTCAGCTCCACTTCTGTAAAATGGAGTGGTGTGTTATCTTCTGACTGCCATTTGCATTGCAGCCCCACCAGAGCAGGGATTAGTTTCTAACTGGTGTTTTTCTGTCCTTTTGTGCTTCTGCTGTGTTGAGCATAAGATGTCCTGATTTTGATCAGGAGCTGGGGGCACCACTGTACTCACAAATAAAGTGTGTGTTGAGGGGATATTTTCAGTTCCAGGAAGACTGAGACACAGAGTGGTACATGATCCATGGGATGCTAATTGCTACCTCCAGTTGCCTACATATGCAAATGTGTCCTCCTGCCTTGAACAGGGCTTATGGAAAAAAAGTGAGATGGAAGTTACAATTCCCATTCATACAATAATAAAATGAAAGGCTTTTGTAATGAAATATGAATTCCTGAGCTTAATTCTTTGGTTTAGGAGAAATAAGAAAATAAAAGTCTTTAGGAGTTTTTCTACTTGGTTGGTTGTGTTTTGTTGTTTGTTTGTTTTTAAGTCTATTGAAATGACTGATCTAAAAAAACCATGTGCCTGGTATATTCTATATTTTAATAAAGTCCTTTATTAAAGCAACTTTTTTTTTTTCTTTCTTTTTTTTTTTCTTCAAAGAATGAAAAGATCTGGGTGCATGACTCTGGAATTTTTCACAAAATAAATCTTATCCTGTTAACTTTACCCATTGCAGATGATTGT
>JAOEGS010022702.1:0-11430 GCA_025447755.1 Corythornis vintsioides | reverse complement strand
ATGTTCAGTTTACTTCTATGCACAAGTGTAATCTGCAATAAAAACTCTGGTAAGCTGCTCCTGATGATGTTTGAAAACTAAGGAACTCATAAATAATAAAATGTGGTAGCCTTGGCAGGATGGTATCCAAACAGACCATAACTTGTGAAGTGTGAATTCAATGTGTCAAGGCTGGATCCCACTAATGAAAATACTCACTTGGGGAAAGGATGAGATGAATGCATTATTCCCCATGCTAGATTCAAATACCTGTATTTTGTGGAAGTTTAAAAATGAAACCTCTATACCACATGTATCCCCTATGAATAACTGGAGCTATTAATTTACTGCACTGTGCCTATTTTCATAACAGGGCAGTGGCTTTCCTATCATCTCCAGCAACCATGATGACAGAATAATTGTGGTGGCAGCAGACAAAGGTACTTTATTTTTGCAGAGACGACTGGCCAGGCTGGGGGTAAAATGAGCTTTGCTTATTCCTTCCCCACCTGGGTTCCTGCTCTGACTTGAGTTTAATTTATTTTGCAGTTTAAATTTGTAATAAAGATGTGGATTAATTTCAGATGCCTGGCGATCATTAAAGGACAGCTGCTCTTTGCCACTTCCCCTTAGCAGATAAATGTCTCTTTGTTATTTTTGTATTTGTTTTCCTCCATTGGTTTTGTATTTATCAGTTTTTCTAATTAAAAAAAAAAAAACACAACACAACAACAGATGAATGGGTGCTATTTCTGAAAAGAAAAAGCCCACTGCCCCCAGTACAGACAGTCAGTGTCATTTTGCTGATGGGATGCTTTGCTTTTAAGAAAATCTGGCATTTGAGCTGTTCCTTGGCTTTTGAGAGGAGCCAAATGCATAATGCACTCTGTGAGCTACGTTTTCATTCTGCTCCATTTGCAAGAGAATAGCAGGAAGGATGTACAGTGTCCACTTCTTTCTCCTGCTTGTGACACAGAAAGAAGGGGTGTTGGTTTGATTAACTGGAAGCCACTGAAGAGACAGATGAAAAGTGGCAAAATGTAAATGAACTCTCGCCCAGCTACTTCCATTGTTTGCTGTTGCTTGTGCATAATGGCCCGTGCCACTGAAAACACAGCTTCTAGGAAACTGCCGAGGGAGCTTTCCTCACTGTGCTCTGAGGGTACACCCACGATTTTGGAGGTTATACCTAGGATTTTGGAGGTTGATATTTCCAAGCAGAGAAATCCCCCACAGGCTTGAGCATGCAATGAAGGTGGTGGTGGTTTTTGAGGTGGCAGCAGTGGCACCATGTCAGGTGGGACACCTGCAGAGGATGCCTTTGCACGATGTTGCAGGAGCAGATTTTGCAACCTGAGCTGTTGAGTGTGATCTTGCTGTGGTTTAGTGCTGCAAGCCTTGTTTTTCTAGCCCAAGACTCATTTCTTTTGCAGCTGGAAGGGCCTAGTTAATATAAACAGCTATCTCTGAATGCTCTTTGTTGTCTGACTTCAGGTTTGAGCTGCTTTTCTGCAGCTCCTGGGCTGACAAATGTTGGAGGATGGTGAAGGTATATGTTAGAACCACCAGGGTGAGGGAAAAACATTCTTTCTTGCTCAGCAATGAATTGAGGCTAGAAAAAGTGTTCTCAGTGTCTCACCCAGGGTTGCAAGAGTGAAGTGACCCAGAGATCACTGAGCTGTGTCAAGTGTGGTTAAAAAAAAGACAGGGCATATGAGAAATACATAGAATATCTACTGTAGCTCTGGATCTCTTGGCTTACTTTGCAGTGAGTTTTTCTTACAACAAACAGCCCTACCACAACCTACATGGCTTTGTTATTTTCCCTAACTCTACTAATCCTGTAATATTACCAGGGATGGTACACATCTGCTTTTCTTTCCCAGATGTTTTCCAAGTTCTTTGAAAATATTAACTCTATTATTTTTTCTACTAGTCCAATAAAAAAGAAAATCACCTTCACTTCTCTTAGGATAGATTTGACCATAAATACTTCTTTATGAACTAGTGGTGATGAGCAATGCAGTATTATGCTAATCAAATTGCCTTAGATGTGAGAGAGTTGCCAGTGGTGGGTAAATGTAAAACATTGCAGAATTTGTTATATGATTGGTAAGGATATGTTGGTAGAGATGTAAAAATCCTCAGAGCTTTGCTTTGATGGGTGATGT
This sequence comes from Corythornis vintsioides, assembly GCA_025447755.1. Lineage (NCBI taxonomy): Eukaryota > Metazoa > Chordata > Aves > Coraciiformes > Alcedinidae > Corythornis > Corythornis vintsioides. The sequence goes on along the minus strand of JAOEGS010022702.1, from coordinate 9,280 downwards.
GTGCTGAGTCAATATCATTAACAAGGTCTGTGCTTCAGAAAGCAGCTTTTAACTGGAAAGGTAAAAGTTGCATGCATTTTAAACACCTGGGGTGGGTAGAGGGAGAAGTTATGCCCATATCCCCTGGTGGTCTCTCTTCTGCATGCAAGAGTTTGCACAGCTCTGTCTTGGCACGAAGGTAAATCTCAGCCTTGGCTAATTCCTGGCAGGTAGGTTCTGACCTAGTCTGCTCAAGCTGTGGCACCACCTGCAGCGTGAGGACTCCTGGCTCTGGGAGTGCCTAAGGACAAACCCCAGAGAAGGGGTGAACTTGGGGTTTGCATGAGTCAAACTGGGACTTGGATCTCACGGTCTGAGATCCAAAGAGGGGCAGCACACGACTGGAAGGTAACAGCCTGTGGCAGAGGGAAGTGCTGGCAGGGCCAAGGTCCCAGCACCTCTGCAAAGCCCGTGGGGCTGAACACCCCCCTTGTAGCACTGGCTGGTCCTGTTCTGAGTCTGCTTCAGCACCTGAGCTGCATCCCCTGCCAGAAGTGGTCCCGGCCTCTCCCAGCCCCAAACACATCCCCAGTGTGTGCTGGCACACACACACCTGGAAGCCAGCTTAGGAAACTGCTCCAAATGAAACTCGCTCAGCAAATACAGCCCAAATACTCAGCTTTTGCTGAGATTATCTTCCCACTTTTGGTCTGCTGTGTGGCCTGCTGGTTGTTTGTGCTGGTTTCAGCGTGGGGTGAGCAGCCGGACAGGGTCATTACTGTGTGTTCAGGATCAATATGGCCTTATACTGCCCTTGAGATATGAAACTAGACTTTAGTTTTACTAAAATGTGGTTTCCTGTTTTTTACTGAAGTGTTCACTTTCCTCTTTGGTATTCAGGGAAGAGTTCTAGTGGCCCTAGGCCAGTCCATAATGCTCATCACAGCACCAAGCCTACAGGTTTGTGAAACACCAAGAGAGGGTAACATCACCCAAGATCAATTAAAAAGTCTACAAGCACATATCCAAGGAATTGCATTAAAATAATTACATTAAAATAGATTATTCCTTTTTTTTTTATGTGGATTATTTATTGTTGGTAGGCAGCATGGCATGGGAAAGTGGTGTGGAGCACTGCCTCTGTAAGACAGTCATTCTAGTGTCCAGAAAACCTTGAATATCTATCTATCTATATATATGTATTTATATACAAAGCCCTGGTATATTAATTGTGGATCTCTTCCAGCTGTCACCCAGCACTTACCCTCTTATTTTACATTCTTTCTTAGGAAGGAACAAACCCCTAAACCCCAAAAATCAACATCAACAACAAAAAAGAGCAGTGAACCTAGAATGTGTTAGATCAATGCATGAAACACAACCAGGACCTGCCTTTGTGGCTTTTGATGTAGCTATGGCTGTTGCTGAAACTAACAGATGCAAAAGCTAACTGCCAGATATCCAGCATGTGTGCCAATGCTGACAAACCTGCCAGATGCCTGGCAGCTGGTCTTGCCCCAACTCCAGTGGCTTTCTTGTAGATAGATTGCCTTTTGAACAAAAAAAGTCGTTTTTTGGTTTGTTTGGTTTTTTTTTCTGAGATCTTATGAAAGCATCTTCCCATAAATACAGTATTTTTTTTTTAAGTCAATAATCTACTGAGTTCATATTAGAAGGAAGAAAGATGCTGAAGCCTTGATAATCTTTATCCAGTATAAGTCAAGCTTTTTGGAGCACAGCTCAGTTGCAGAAATGGCATGGCCTGTGATTCAGAGTTGAAATGGCCATTCTGTTGCCTACAGCAAGAGTTGTTATATGTAAGCCAACTGGGCAGGTTGGAGAGAAAAAACTATTTGGTTTTTCAGAAACAAAGCTTTTGCTGTTCCAGGCTATGATGCTGAAAGGAAATCAATGTGTTTTTTCAACCAAATGTGGTTTTATCTGGCCAGAATAAACAGTTATGACAGGATATTGGTGCTAAATTTATTAATAGTCTTCTCTAGCTTTGACATTCTGGGAAAAATTACCTGAGATAGCCAGAAAAAGTTAAATTCACCTCAATTTTTTCCTTTACTTCCTGTTTAAACTGTCATGCATCTAACTGAAGTTTAAACATCTGACCTGGAAAATACCATGCAATAATAATATTAAAAATACATATAATTTAGAAATACAGTTGAAGCTAGGATAAAAATATTCCCTGAAGACAAGTATATAACATGATTCTGCAAGGAACAGAATCTCCAAACCAACCATTACCTCGATGCTGATATTTTTAACAACTTCAGGCTGCAGTTTGTGCTTATAATTTTCAGGAAATCCTATTTCTTTCTGTTCAGATTAAAGGGCAGGTGGGTTGACTTGCAGCTCTTACTATGTAAGTTTCACTTCCAAGTTCTTTAAGGTCAGATTTAATTTTGTCCATTGTTAAATTAATGAGACTTTGTTCTCCAAGTGATGCTCCAAGATATTCATTGAAGGATGGGATTCACCACAATTTGCATCTGCAAGTCCTTTATTGAGCTTTGGCACTTGAGGGGGATGAGTGTTTTTTTGCTGTGTATTATGCACCAACCCCCACTGAATCTGTCACTTCCTTCTGTGGGTCTGCCATCAGCAAGCTCACAAAATGAGATTAGACAGCTTTACTTGCAGTCTGTTTTATCACCTTATATATATATATAAGCAAGAAATGTATTTATTTATTTATTTTCAAACACAGCCACCAAAGCTACAGTGGAATTCTTATGGCTGAACAACCAGGAGTAGCCCAATTAACTTTGAAAGTACAGGGAAGTCATTATAAATGTCATAAATCTATAAACTTGCCCAGGTTTGGTGCAGATTATGGGTAAGTGCATCAGTTTTGGCACAACAGTGCTATGTGGTAATTTACAGAGAGAAATCAGAAAATATAATAAACCTTTCTACTTGCAACTTCATGTGAGAAATCTGTTCAATCTGCTGCAAACATCTTTTTTTTTTTTTTCTCCACTTGTTTTCAACCCTGTGCTCAGCCAGGCTGAATTATACCACTGCTTCTAGTGTTTTTGAAGCACTTTTGCTTACTTTTGGAGGTATGGAGAGGAATGCTTTGAAAAATCAGTTATTATTATTATTATATGAGTCTCTTTTAGGTAACAGCAGCACTCTAGTTGCTCTGTGTTTGAAATATTCAATCAAAACCACCATTTGCTCTTTAACCCAAGTGACCAAACATGCTGAAAATGAAAGACCTCTTTCAGGGCTGTGGTCCTGCCAAGCCATGGCCATGTGTGTTTCCCAGGACCTTATTTACCAATGAGTTCCACCTTCCCAGACTTGTAAGAGATTCAAGAATATGAAATTTTCAGAAAGGATAAAAAGAATCACTTATTTGCTTGCCCTGTGAAGAACTCTTTAGCAAGATCCCTGGGAGGTGTTTTGCATGTTGAATGAAGACTGAAAAGGAGCTTATTTACCCCTAAAGTGAAGTATGTTGCAGAACTGGAAAATGTCTAACTCTGCTGCCCTGGAGTCAAAGGCTTTAGCAAGTCTGCTGACTTGCTTAAGAAAGGTACAAGGCAAGATCTGATCTTTAGCAGCCCAGTTCCTCATGCCTAACCCAAATAATACTTTTTTTTTTTTTTTACCATAAAAGGCCTTTTTAAACTCTATCTTTTGAAATGCTAATCTCATTCCTTTTCTGAATACCTTGAAGTAAAACATGGAAAGGAGTCAGATAAGACATGAGTGAAGCTACTATTTGAGTGATATAATTATAAGAATGATGAAGCTATTTGTTGTGTTGTGCATAAGGATGTGCAGAGGTCACAAACATACACCTTGATAGGTGATTGTACTGGTAGATGCTGAGGCAAGGCTGAGAAGAAGATTACTGGGCCACTTGCTGCTAGTCTGTGGCACTAATGGATGGACTCTGAATTTTTTTCTTTTTTGATATTTCTCCTTTTGCTTTCGTTTAGCTTTACAACTGTGTTTATCATGCTCCTATGGGGAAAGTCCTGGTAGGGTCTGGAAGGAGGAGTTATCCCCACATGGCAGGATGAACCAACCCCCCAGTTGTCCCTGTCCCTCCCCCTGCCTTCCTTCTGTTGCCATCCTGGCATTAGTAAACTGCTTGCTCAGGCTGAGCAGCAGCTATGGGTCCTACACGTATTCCAGCAGACCCAGAAGTCCTCTAGCAACCACCTGTGGAAGCTTTAATCCTGCCTCTACTGATGTGGTGCAAGGGATGGTGATCTCAGCAGCCATCTACCTTCTGGCACTAGCAACAGCCTCCTCTGTTGCCTTCTTAGGAAGGCTGCCTGCCAACTGCAATGAGGGCTGCAAAGCTCATCAGGTGGAGTGTGGAAGAACGACAGTGAAAGGCAAAGGGCACTTACCAGCACAAGCTGCCTCAGTCCTTGGGGCAGGTAAAGGAGTGGTTTTGCTGCCTTGCTTCACACGAGGGTTCTTCCTAATTCTGGAAAAGAATTGACAAATTGCACCTTGACTGTGCAGAGAAATCTGGGGTGAGGTTGAGGTAAGCAGGATGAGGAGAGAGAGGCATTCTCTCCGAAGCAAAGACAGAGCAAGGACAAGTGTGAGGAGTGGTAGCACTCACCTAGACATGCCATCCCAGCCCTCTGCATAAAATTAGGTGCAGAAATTTCTGTCTCTGATGGGAGCAGAGGAACTACTGACTAAGAAATGAAATGCTCCCCTTCACTGGCTGACTGAATTTCCCATTCACTTCACCCCAGAGGAGGATTTTCAGGACAAAGTGATTTACAGAGCAGGTTGTTTGGAAAGACCTTGATCTGGGAAATACCTTGCAGAGGTAACTGTGTTGAGGAATGTTATGGTCTCCATCTCTCCAAACTGCTGTGGTGCCTGGGCAGGCGAGTGCAGGTGGAACCAAAGCAAAGGTTGTTGCACAATTCTATTCTACGAGTGTTGGCTCATTGCTGTCAACCTCAACACAGACCTGTGGCAGCTTGGGATGCTGTGGGTATTGTAGCACATCAGTCTGCAAGGGACAGGCCACTCTGGTCTGTGGGACAGTGAGAGGCTTGGGCATTAATAGATGTGGGGGTGCTGGAAGCTCCTTGTAGTAACCCTGTTTTCCCAGGGAAACACAGCTCTTGCACAGGCTCTCCATGAACACAATACAGTAGCTCATACTCCAGCAGGGGCACATCCTCTGGAGGAAGTTCTTTAACAGCAAATTTGCCTAGTAATTTTTAGTGATGACCTGGTGTTAATTACAGCTTGCTATGTTAGTAAATCCCTTCTGAAGGCCAACTGTTGTGTTGGCATGAACTCCCAAACTAAAAATCAACTGCTTGCTTACTAAATCCCAGGGCAATTAAAACTCTTCTCCCCTTCTTCCACCATCCCCACCCCCCTTTATTGTTTTAATTCAGTTTGGCAGAGCTGAGAAGAGTTAAGAAATACCAGGGAGTGATACTAATGGAACTGTGTCTATAACCTCTCTATATACAAAATATATGTGCACTTCAAGCGATGAATTTATGTAGGATGGCTATGTTTTGTAGTCACTTCTGGCTGCTGTTTCTTTTGTCTCAGTGTAATCTGCTTGTCACTAAAGGCCACTGCAAAAGTTGATGCTTCTGCTCAGAGCAGCTAAAATAATTTGTGTCACCCCTACAGTATATCACCTTGTTACAGTGCATATCTGCAGGGCCAGAGCAAGGTTTTGCTACTGCCCCAGGCAGGTACAAAATTGCTGCCTAGATAAGAAAGGGCACTGCTGCTGGCAGTCTGAACTGCTCCTCTGCTATGGCTTGCTGCCCTCTACTAGAGGTGTCAAGAAGGAGGCACGTGGCCAAATCTGAGTTGCTCCCAGGAGTTTGAATAAAGATGCTAATCTGTGACCTGCAATGATGGAAGCTGAATGTGCTCTCTGTTCTGCTGTCTGCTACCAAGCAGCTGTGTTAGGTGGCAGGATGCTGGAGGTAGCTGGAGGCAGAAAAGCTGACTCCAAGTTGGAGGATTGGAAACAAGGCCCTGTTCTTTGCTTCGCTTCTGCAACAGGGACAATAATTTCGAGCAGAGGGTAAAATGGGTGCTGTAGCACCTCTAAATTGGGTGACTGGGCTGCCTGCTCTTTCCTTTGCCTGAGATGGCAACTCCTGTAGTAAAGGTTTTGCTGCCTCAAATCTGTCCCACCTATTTGCTAAAACTGTCCACGTTGAGTAACAGAGTTTAACCCCAGTGAGGTTATTGCCATGTCTCAGTCTTAGGTGTTCCACTGGATTAGATGTGCCTGGAACAAGGGCTGTTGTGGTCTTCTTGGCAAAGAGATTAACATGGAGAAAGCAGAGAAAGAGGAATTGTGCTGGTTGTGTAGATCTGATGAATAGACTGAAGTTGTGCTGTGTCAGCATTCTGTATGCCTAGGATATTGTCAGACTCATTACCTGTTGACATTGGTACTGCAAATCATCAGTAGCTTTTCAAAACATACCACAGCATGAAACTGCTCACCCAGGATAGACTTTTAAGGACTGTGCAGGATAATTTGGTTTGGTTTCTGTGATTTTAGTTTGTTCTGTTTTCTATAGTTGATCGAACCAGCAGAGAAGAGGCAAAGGGTTGGGGTTTATTTCATCAGAGCTGATAGGTGTCTAGGAATATTTAAAGAAAAAGGCTAGAGGAATCATGATAGGCTGAGGAAAGGAGGAAAATCGATTCATTTTTTTTTGTTAAACACATTTTCAGATAGCTGTTATAAAAAAAAAAAAAGTAGAAATCTCAGGCAAAGGCAGATACCTGGTATGATGCATTTCTGCCAGAACAATAAGAATTTAGCAAAGTTGTTAACTGGTGGAGTTTAATGGTGCCAAGTCTTGAGTGATCTTAATGATAGGCTATGCTGTGTGTAAAGTGTGTGAAGTGGTTGTGTGACTGAGTGACACACAGATACATATTCATCTCCCTTTTTATTTTAACAGCAGTCTGTTCTTCCAAAAGCATTCACCCTCAAGGCCACCTGAAGGCTGGATGATTTCACTTGACACTCTGCTTAAGCAGGTAGCCAAACACCAAGGTTTCAACAGCAATAATAGTTTGTTCACGTTCAGTAGGAGGAAACCTTCCTGTGGTGTAATGGAGACACTAATGCAACAGCATACTGGGACAATAAAAACCCCCAGCCATAGAATCATGGCATGTGTTGGGTTGGAAGGGACATCTAAAGGTCATCTAAGTCCAACCAACTGGGTAACACCTCTGCTGGCCTGTACCTGTGTTACTCCTCACCTGCTCTGAGGGAGGCTGGTGAGATCATTGGAGGATGTATGCCTGTATATAACAAAACAGGACTGCACCATCATCATGAGAATCCTTTTATGGTTTAATTCAAGAATGATTTGTTCATCTTACATAGAGATTTAATTTTGTTTGTCAAAAAGAATCGTGGAAAACGGTAACATCAGAGCCATTGAAATATTACATGACATAAATGAAGATTTAAGGGAGCTCTGAAGCAAGGGGAAAAGATTTCCTCTGGGTGGTGGCTTGTGACCCACCAATGTCTGGTGGTGCCCTTTGACCAGGAGTGGGGTTGGTTTATGACTGCAGTAGTTGATATTGATAATTCCTTCCATTTAAAAATCATGAAGCTGTATTATAAAACTTGGTGTTTTCACATGAGGGTGTCACTGTCTGGCCTGTTCATTCTTTTGGAATTTTCTGGGGTTTATCTAGGAGTCTTAAATAATTAAATATGTTAATGATGCCTGTATGTTAAATGAAGGCTGGGAACTGAACAGAAGCAGCAGCAAAGCTGGCCAAGGTATGAGGCTAGATGGCTGGCTTTGGAGAATGCCATTAAAAACCAGAACATCTGTCAGGTAATGCTTACACAAACAGATTTTAACAAAAGGCAGTTGCAGTTAATTTTCTTGGAAAATGAAAGTTTATTTACTGACTTGAAGGTTTTTTAGGTGACTTAACCATTTAATCCAAACTTTCTGCCAAATTTATTAGAGCAGCACTGTTTAGACTTCCCTTTGTTGTAAATTTAACATCTGCTGAAGACTTACAGAACAGGGTGTTGTTTCAAAGCCAGTATTGTTTCACAGTGAGACAGTGACTTCCAGTTGAAACCATGAGTGACTGAACCACACTCAAAATTCTGTTAGCTGAGCAGTAAATGCCTTTTTTAAAAGAAAAGAAATCATAGCACAGACTTCCATGTTTGACACTGAACACAGAAACTAGGGTCTGAGCATATAGCACACCAAATTTCTTAATCTGGAAAAGCAAACTATACTTTAAGCCTTATTCTTGTTCACCCATTCTTAGGAGTCCAGCTCATGTTTGGTAGTGAATTTATCTGGAGCAGCTGAAGCTCCCTCCCATTGGGCTGTGTTTCTGTCTTTGAGACAGCAGTGTTCATGGTACACCAACTTAAAATGAGGTCTGCCTTCTGTCCTCCACAATTTACATCTATGCATGCTAACCTCTATTGCATCTGGCAGCAGTTTGGGAGGTCAGTTTTCCCTTTCTGACTGGGGAAAATGGGAAACAGAATGTAAACTAAAATATTCTGTGTCTCTAAAACAAGGTGAAAAAGGATGTGGTTTGTAAACTTTTATACCCTGATAATTGCCTCTGATCCTTGCAATCATCATGGAGATGGAGGAAATCTACTTTAGAGCTAGTGGGACTTTATCAAATAACATTTTATTCATCCTTATTAAAGAATTGTGCTCTTGGGGAACAGACCTCAGTTCCCATCACTGCGTAACGCCTCTTACAGAGAAAATGTAGTCATGAGATTTTTTGTGAGGGTTTTTTTAATCTTATTTCCCACAGTCAAGGTGACAACAGGGGAAACGGAGCAGATGTTGTAAAGGAAAATGGCATCAAAACAATTTTGACAGCTTGGTTTTAACGAGGATCACATTGATACTGACAAAAGTAAAACTGGAACATTAGCATAGTTCCTTGAAGAGTTCAGGAAATCATTGAAACTAAATGGCGTGACAAAGTATAAGTGACAATTAGGCTTTGCATCAAAAGTCCTTGCTGTTTGGTAGGTCAAATGACTGCCACGCTTCCTAATGCCATGTAAAATCTAACAGTGGTGGATCTGTAATGCAGAGACCTTTGGCCAATTCGCTGCTGACGTCTGAATCGCTTTTTCCCCCCTGCTTCTCGGGCTGAATTTAGAATGTGGGACCCATGATATACAAAAGTCTTTATTTTAGAGATAATTGCCCTCTTGACGCTCATCAAAGATTTAGTGTGCAATGGTGAATGCCTCAAGTGAACAGGCCTCTTTTTTTTT